>JBBYHQ010104430.1:0-28622 GCA_038382645.1 Spergularia azorica
TCCTCCTTGGGAGGATGTAATAGCTAGTAGTAGTAGTTAGTTTTTGTTTTTCTTCGTCGATCACCAAAAAAAAAAAAGAATTGGAAAGAGTAAAGACTTGAGCTTTATGAAAATTGAAAATTTCCCAATTGGGGTTGTTTGAATTTTCAAATTTTTTTTCCCACCAATTTGATGAAATTACCATATGTGGGTTGAATTGTTGCAATTTCTAGTTAAATTATGCAGTAATTGAGTTGGGAATGAACTTGGGTAAACTATTTGTTTGACGAATTCGATAAATTTCACAAGAGCAATGCGAAAGCTTGACTTGGTTGGCCTTTGTTACAAGTTTCAGTAGTGTCGTTATAATTACACTTTTTCCATCTATGTATGTAAATTTTGGTGTTCAATGGAATGAGTACTAATTCTCTGATTTAATTAAATTGCAATTTGGACGAGAAACACGAATGAATTCACACTTCATGAATATATTATAATATTGAAATTCGGCAATACAACCACCAAATTAATTATAAACTTCATAATTATACGGTGATCACATCATAACATTTCTCATAAAACTTGATTTAATATAATCTCCCACTTGCATTTGCCTTCAATGAATCGGATCGATTTCCGGAACCGCCGTAAAAGAAGTGTATTTTACCTTCGGAAGAATAGCTTAGTTGGCTCACTTTATAACGGGTTGTGTCCGATAAATGAGGTTCTAGACGAGTGGGATTAACTAATTTATGATCCGGCTTAATATATGTTACTTCTCGTATATAACTCGCTTTACGAATGCCTTCTTCGGGAAGTCTTCCACTTCCCATAGGTGTTGGATGAGGGGATAGAACCGATGTAAACACTAGTCCACCCCACAGTGCAAAACTTTTACGACCATGTAGCCTATGCATAACATTGTCTCTCCAATGTCCGACGTCGATTTCGTCGATCAGGAGCCACCAAATTCCACCGCGATCCTACATCCACATGCATGGAAGAACGTTCTTGGCATATTAATAAGACGGTTTGACTATAACTTCATGTTCAAATTTTATTGGTATATGTATAAATGTATAATATTCAAGTATATTCAACATAAAATTACGGGTCTTTTGAATAAGACGTAAATTCGTAAGAGAGATGCATGCTAATTGGTTATGTACAAAATTTGAAAACCCTTTATTTACCTGGATTATTTTCACATCGATTTCGTTTTGTTTTCCCGAATACGTTGACACCGGACTTATTGCATGGGTAAAGTAACTTTGTTTTGTCACAACAAAACCGGTACAATTGGTGTCATAATTGTAACAAATCATCGTAAAACCGTTAATCTGGAAAATTTCATGTAAAGTCACGACGGATTATTCATAATTTCATTTCGGAAAATTGTATGAAATTATGGAGCACTATAGTTTAAGCAACAAAATCAAATAGTTGGATAATTTTACCGTGTAAGACGCGAAGATTTGTGGGTGCGCGTTATGAAATACTTCCTGATTGACCTAGAAATTGCCAATGCAAGTCCAATAATCGTACAAAACAATTGGTTTGAATTGCTATAAAAGTATAAACGTACGTTAACAAATGAATAAGAAAATAGAATATGGTATAGCAACAAACTTACCATCCATCCAGCAGAAATGTCATGTACTTGGCCTTCATAAACAGTGCGTATTGAAATTTGAGTGGTACTAAAGTCGCCTGAGATAACATCCGGCGACCATATATTGAGTTTTCCATGAACTCCGAGAATATCCTCTTCAAGATGTTTTCTATATCCAGCGTACTACATCATCATAACACCCAAAAGTCATGGAACGGTTTTATTGGTGACAAATTTGGATCGATCTGATAGTCAAACTCATTAGACGACTATGTAAAATTTAATATGAAATGAGTGCATCAAACCATTATATAGTTAAAACACAAAATACATTTTAGGAAAGGTAAACTTTCCTACCTCGTACTCTCCAAGTCGATTCTTGGGTACACCATGAAAACTGTCATTAATTGTTTTTTTGAATAGAACTAAGAATTTCATAGTCCCGTGATGGTTCTACTATCGATGATGCTTCATTCAAATTGATGTGGTTCATACATGTTACTAATACAATTAGCAACCCACTTATGAATCCGACGTGATAATCCATAAGATCACAAAAGTTTGATCTAGAGTGTAGATTGACTAGATTTTGTTCTTTTAGTAAATTATATAACATTGTTTGATCTTAAAAAGAGATGAACAAACTATCATTAAATGTATGGTTACAAACTTTGCTTTCACCAAATCAACCCATCTAAGATTTCACTTCACATTAACTCGATGGGAAACCAGATCTTATTAATGATGAATCAGAGTTGGGATAATTTTTGAACTTATTAATGACGATAACTCATTATAAAATAACCATTTTCGTCTCCCTGTTTCCACGTGCCAAAAAAAACAAAATAACGTTAATCATGTAGAGGCTAATCGATATAACAAGCCACTAACGTTGCGGTTGAAATATTGGTGTCCGTTACAATGATATCAAATAGATTGAAAACGTTTTCATTTCACCTAAATCTTTGGTTATCGTTTGCCTACTTGTAACAACATGGAGCTTTTTTCTCTAACAACTAACAACTTAGACAAATATAGGCTTCATTTACAGAAGTAAAATCTCTACGCGCAACTAAACACTTCCCCCCCAGCAAAGCCATCGTCTTCTCGCGTTTGTTAAAATGCATGATTCAATGTCGTTTTTCACCATCGTTCGTGGAAAATACTTATTAAATCGACCACATCAGGTATCGTACCCAACGTTATAAACTTTCCCCTAAACTAATGTATGATTAAGCTAAATTTTTTCCAAATTGAGATTTGTTCTTTTTCAAAATTTTGCCATTTGTGGGCTCCATTTGTGCCAAATTCAAATTGATGACATAATAATAAACAAAGTTTAAGTTAATTAATTAAACTTCACCATCACACTTCATTACAATTCTAACGGTTTCTTTTGTTGTGTGCTTCTTCTTCTTCTTCCTCTTCTTCTTCTCTCTCTCTCTCTCCAAAAGCAGAGGAAACGAGCAAAAATGGGAGACACAGCAGCGTGTCTAAGACGCTCCTTTTCTAGTCCTCCTCAAAGATCCCAGGAATTTTCGCAGGTTGGTTTTTTTTATAATTTAACATTTCAGCTCAAATTGACAAAATTTCTCTCTGTTAACTTATTGTTCAAGCTCAATTTTGCACCATTTGTATGTAATTTTGTGAGATGGGTCTGAAATTATTGATTGAATTACGATGTGGGTTTTTGTTGTTTTTGTCAATTAATAAGTGGGTTGTTCTTAATTTCTAGTTCTACATTGTATAGGTATTAATAGGTGTTTTACTGTGAGCTCATTGTTGTTGGTTGAGTTAAGATTGCGTATATCTGAATCTTTCCGAAACGGGCAATCGGAGGTAAGCTTGTGGGTGCTAATTGTACTGAATGTGGTTGTGTATTCTACGTTTGGGGGGGGGGTTGTTTGTGGAGATTTCTGGTAAATTGTAAGTTATGTGCATTTCTAGATTTTGTAAGTTTTGGATTGTTGTGTTGATGATTAAGGTAAGGTTGCGTACATCTGACCGCCCCAAATTCGTCTTTATTGGGTAGTGGGGGTTGTTGTGGCCTATGGTCGAGGTGGTAAGGTTGCGTACATCTGATCTCCCCAAACCTAACTATGACTGATGCAAATTGGGTGGTGGGACTTGCTGCGGCCTGGTGTTTGTTATTGTTCTAGACTGTTGGACCGAAATTGTATATTTTACGAGTAGTAAAGATTTTGATTGAAATTTAGGGTCAATTGATTTGAACTTGTGATATAGTATACTTCAGATTTCCTTGGGATCTAGTAAAGTTCTGTAGCTTTGGAAGATCATTCCTAAGATTCAACTTTTGTCTTGGAATTATGCCCAATCCCTGTGCAATGAATTACTTGATCTTTTCTTATTGATTATAAATGCAGCTTGTGGTTCAACTTCCTGCATTTTGGGACTCGATTTCACAATGAATTACTTGATCATCGAGTAGAGTTCACTAAAAACCAGTTGTAACTGTGGTTGTTCTGTGGAGAATTACATTGGGACTTAGGCCTGAGGAAAATTACTGTGTCCTGAATGAATTTTTGATTGGTACAGATTTCACCATTTTAACTGTGTTTTTAAGAATTTAGTCAGGGCTGGATTTATTGTTGCTGAGAATGTAGCATGGATATTAACTATTAAGTATTAACGATTGCCTCACAGGGAGAAGTAACTCGTTGTCTTGGAGAATCAATATCGTTTGGTAGATATATGTCTGAGCCCTTGGCTTGGGAGAAATGGTCAGCGTTCTCTAATAACCGATATCTAGAGGAAGCAGAAAAATACTCGAAACCTGGGTCTGTGGCCAAGATGAAAGCTTTCTTTGAGGCTCATTATGGAAGGTTTGGAGCTCGGAAGAAGGTGGCACAAGAACAGGCAAATGATGGTTCCAGTGGAGTTGTAGCAAATGTGGAGGATACCCTTAATCCAGAGGTTCTATCGAGTTCACCGAGCTTGATTTCAGAAACAGCCCCTCCTATCAACTGTCATTCAACCATTCATGAGTCCCCTACAAGAGACAGCCCTGATGTGGACCTTCCTTCGTGTGGGGTTGTCAGTTCATCATGTAATTCTTCTGCTCAGTCCAAAGAAGTACAAAATGAAAATTCTTGTGCTTTGGAATCAGCCGGGGGTGCAGATGCAGTGAACCCCCCTCTTGAGGTTCAAGTACATCAGAGTCAGTTTGCGGAAGCAGATGCTTGCGTCACTGAGAGTTCTACAGAGATCATATTTAAAGATGTCATGGAAATTAAAACTGTTTCTGTGACTCCTGAAAGTAAAGCTAATGTTAAGGTATAAGATCATATCGAGTTCCTCCTTTTTTGTTGCTTTATCCACCTCTTTCTACTAAAAGCTTTGTGACATTGGCATTGCAGAAGGAAGCTAAGCAGAAGAAAAAGTTGGATCATTTGAGTGAGCAGCCATTGCCTGAGCTCTCTCTAAAAAGGTCAAAAAAGAGCAGTTTGTCCAAGCTGTCATCATCTTCATCTAGACTTTCTACTCCAATTCGCTGTAAAAAGGAAGGCAATGCTACTCCTGATATTAGAGCAGTGTCCAAGGTATCAGCATCTCTTGCTAGACTCGCAACCCCTGCACGTTCTACTAAGGAAAGCAATAGCATTAGGAAGTTGACAAAGGAGTCCACTGAGAAAAAGACACCGACTTCAAGGGCAGTACACATGTCGATAAATGTCACTTCCGATATCAATGTCATGAAGAAACCTTCTCTACCTTCCCGTCAAGCTGGAGTACCGAAAGTCTTCACTCCTGTGGGCAAGATTGGGAGAGATCGCTTTGCTCCTTTTTCAACTCCAAACAAGGTACCATTTGAACTGGTAGTTGGTTGAACTCACACACCCCCTTTTTTTGTGTAATACATCTAGATGAACCATCTTCATTACCCCTGTGCCTCAAAGGCTCCCACCTTTGACGAGGTTAGAGGGGGCCAGATGTATGGAGGCTATATCCAGTTGCATAATATGAGTTTATTTCTCATGTTACAGGCTTCTGTGAACAGTGATTTACGACATTCTTGTGCAACCCCTCAGTCAGAAACCAGGAGGTAAGCATTCTGTCACTGAATGATTCTCCTTTAGCCCGTGCTCAGATTCGTGCTTTGGTGCCTGAGTTTCATTTTAATTACAGGAGCAGAGTAGCTCTGGAGAAATCATTTGATAGTAGTAGAAGAATGGACCTGAAATTGAAGTCTCCCTCTGTGGGGTAAGAGCTACTCCTGGCCTAGTCCTTAAATTGCTGATGTGATTTACCTATGGTCCAGGTTGTGGCTATTGTATGTCATAATGCCTTAAGATGACGGAATCACGTGTCTTTTTTATGTTTCAAATTTAGAAAAGAATACCCGGGTTCAAATTTTAGTCGGGTCACTCTTGCAGTTCATAGAAGTCAAAATTGTCTCATGTTATAGCATGCCATTAAGTGTAAATGACGGATTGTTCTCAACAGGTCCCAAGTGATGTTTAATCTTTAGTATTACTACGACTTGCTGAGTCTGTGAATCTTCTTAAAATGATATTTCCTTCATGTTTCATGTAATGTGCGAGATTTGTCATGCATACCTATTTGATTCCATATTTGCGTAGGACTTATTGTACAACAAGACGTGTTTGGAGATTTAATGTTATCTCAAAAGCATAAGCCTGTAGGTAGCTAGTTCTGTTTGAGTTGCATATGTGTTATGAAAAGCATGATGTTTAATGCTAAGGAAAGGGCTACTTTAGACTGAACATAAACATGTGAAATTTCATTGACAGGAATGTGAAGGCTTCAGTTCAGTCTCCTGTCACTTTCTCTTCATTCAGCTTCAGAACTGAAGAAAGAGCAGCAAAACGCAGAGAGGTATAACCTATACTCATTCATGTTCCAAATCCAATTCACCCGCAATCTGAATTTACTAATTTTTATCCAATGTTTCTATGTCAGTTTTTCCAAAGAAGGCTGGAGAAGGAAGCAGAAAGCTTGCAGCTGGCGGAAAAAGCTAAGGTGATAATGATTTCCATAAATTTCTGTAGTTAAGCATAAAAGATCCAACACATTCTACTACTATGACGAAAGATCTATTTTAAGAATTCTCAGCATATCTCGACTTTTTAAGAATATCAGTGATAAATCTGAGGTTTAGTACTTGCTTGAGACAGGAAAACTGTTAACTGAATTTACTCATTTAGACTATGGGGTTTCCGATCTTTCAAATCTCTTCATCTCCTGTCTACCAGCTGTTTGATCTTATCAAGTTTCGAATAATTCAGTTGCATCAGTCATCATTACAGGTGAAACCAACACCAGACTCCAGGAAATCATCCCAGTCTAGGAACCTGAATACCAATGCTGTGGCATACGCCAGGACGGAAATATCAAGCGCCAGCATAAAGAAGGTGTGGCATTCTGCTAAACTGCTTCCCTCCATTCCAAAAGATATAATAAATCTCCTTCCTTCTGCACTGATAGTTCTATCTTGATAAGATCGCCTTTGTCTCATTTTTGTTCAGCAACTTAGCTTATTTTCGTGAGCTCTCTTAATAATGAGTTCTGAATTCGTTTTAGCTTATTTTCGTGAGCTCTCTTAATAATGAGTTCTGAATTCGTTTATTGTTTGCAGATTCCTGCCTCACGACTACAGCCACCAAAGTGCGAAGCTAAACCTGCATCTGACTTAATACAAGATAAAGGCTTCCAGCCCCCTCAGAGGACTGCTGGTTCGAAACCTTCTTTAGGGAACAGTCAGGCACTTCCAAGCAAGTTAGTGACGAGAACGAAAACACATGAAAATACTTGTCCCAACATCCTGTAAGGGTTGCACACTCCATCAGAAGAGAGACTGCTGCAATATCAAGTAGGTATTAAGAGCCAGGTTCGCTTTCCACGTTTTTGTGTATTGTATCCAATTTCCATATTCATTAGCAAGTGTACAAGTTTGGATGATGGGAGGTCTGTGTAGTATGTTTTAGAAATGACCCCGATGCATGTATAGAAGAAAGTAACAGAATCATTGTCATTAAAACCCTCGATTTTGTGCAGCTTATTGAGTTGCAAATGAAAGTATTTTTACAGTTTATCTAACTGGTTTAACCTTCCTCAGTTGAATTATTTCTTCCTTCTAATTACTCAATATTTGTGTCATGTTTAATGAAGAGGCACAGCCAGGGCTCTAAACTCCTGATGTTGTAGGCTGTGTACCTGTTTACCTGTATAACACCTTAGTCGAAACATAACAGATTGAATCTGTCCTGGGCTCTCAGTCTATGTACTGATGATCTTATAGCTTGATTAGAGCTCAAGAACACCACACTTAGAAAACAAGACCTCAAATTTAAGGGAAGACCGGGGAAGACGTAGATTCTTCCCATTTGTGATTCTTGGACTTATGGTTGGGGACTTCCTGCCTCTAATCCATGTTGCTCAGGCACTGAACACCTGAACATGGGCGAAAACACTACATTTTAGGTCAAAAATACGGTACTTTTAGAGGGGAAGGCCATGTAGGAAACCGAATAAGTGCACATGTTAGATACTTGTTGCTGAACTCAAGCAACATGTCCTCCAGCTTTCCGATAACATCCTGTCACTTCCCTGATAGAAAAAGAAATCATGCAGATACAAACACGAAAAGCTAAGATAATGTTATTATGCTTAATAGTTTCCATCAAATATTGTACAGAGCTCTAGAGTCCTCCAGAATTGGTTGGAGGCTAGTATACAGGATCATTAGGTCATGTTTCAGTACTTTTCCTGAGCTAAAGTTGCATTTCTGCGGATAGCTAACTCATGTTGCCAATCAAGAGAATAATAGACCTTGATCGACAACAGGATATTCGACCCAATCAAAGGGGTACTCGTACTCAAGCCCAAACTTTGGGACATAGGGTGGGAAAGATACTTCATCTACATGCTCTGGAAACTTGGAGTCTGAGAATCCTGCATCATCAATTCTGAAATCTTTGGAAGGACCATCACCACCTTGAAGCCAGCGAAACATTAAGTCTTCACTTAGCAGCCCGAATGTAGATTCAGTCCCTAAAGCTTGGTTCCTTGACTCAGTTTCCGAATAATTTACACTACTCTGATTAACTATGCTAGCCTGACGAGTGGAGTTCTGGTTCTTCATCTCCAATTTCACATCCTCCAAACCATGTGGAGCTGAAGGATGACTCTCAGTGTGCAAAGACACGACTGTCCCTTGTAATGGGGGTTGTTTCTTAAGACTATTGGTCTGACTACAGATCTGATTCTTCAAGTTCAGCGGCAAGTCAAAAAGACATCCAAAGGGATCAGGGTTTATCACAGGGAGTGGCCCTAGTGCACTCTCCAGAGGGGATGGCTGCCTGATACTGTTAGCAATCGGAGGCTTGATGTCTATGAGGCTGAAGTTGTCGCTTTCACTGATGGATGGTGCAGAGCAAATGTGTGAAGCAGGTTCCAGAACATCAACTGGAATCTGCTGCTGTAAAATGGGCAACACTGGCTGGTTACTGCAGTTCCTTAACTTTGGCTGTGGCTTGAGTTCGGGTTTGAACTGAAGGTCTAATACTTCTTCTCTCCATAGGTACCGACCAGATACAGGAGAGTCGAGTGATGCATAGGGTGTACTGGTTTCTAAAGACCGAATAGTTTGACTCAGACCTGCCTGTGAATTATTGGCTCTCTGAGGATCTGAATTCTCATTGTTGAAAGGCTTTCTAGGTTCTGTCTTGTTCTTCAGATTCCGGTCAAGGGGTTTACATTCTGTAGACTGGGCAGGCAACTGACTTCCAGAATACAGAGGGTTGCTTGTGACATCATTTTGTTGCCCAAAACCCGAGTGCTGGAGGCTGATACTTCCGGACTCCTTTGGAGAATAATCCGGATTCTTTGTTCCTCCAAAAGAACTCTCCAGGTTCTCATCTCCCTTCCCTATCCTACTCAGGTAAAGCCGGTACTTCTGCAGAATTAAGTAAAATTTATCAGAATGCCATTTCTAGATGGGTTTGTAAAGTTATTTGAGATGAAACCAACATACATAGTTCATAGAGAAATAACGCATCTACAATAGGTGGGTAGCAATTCAAATATTATCTTCAACATTCAATATATTTCAAAGAGAAACATCAATCTACGCAAACAATGATCAGGAGCAAGGTGTGACCTGCAGATGGCTAGCAACATTCTCTCTTGTCAGCCACGGCACATTCATCAGATCAAGTATCCTCTTCGGACCAACCTCTGCAAGATAATAAATACTACTGTTATACAATCAGCGACTGAAGACTACAAGAAAACAGGTAATCAGGTTAGCCCTGTTGGCCTGCACAAGGTACAATCTTTGGAGCATATATGTACATCTGGTCATTATGATGCATACCAATACATAATGAAGAAAAAACTCTGTTAAAAACGGTCTACATCCTAACAGTCACTTTAGTGAATTAAGAAGCGAAGAGTTGTACTCACTGTCGCTGTCAATTCCTATCTGATTTACAGCTTTGACAAACTTCTGGTGGAGTTCTACTGTCCAAACCACTCTAGCTTTCTTTGAAGAAGGATCACTTGACTCTTTCTCATCATACTTGTCAACATCTTTTCGTTTCTTTAGTAGAGTCTGATCACCACCAAAGTGCCCATCGTTAGAATGGCTATCGTCAATGAACTCAATGTCTCTCACCTCGTGCAGCCTCTTTCTAACGACATGCTGCCATATGTTCTTGAGCTCCTTCATTCTTATCGGTTTGAGAAGATAATCACAGGCTCCGTGCTGAACACCTTTCATTACTCTGCTGGTCTCTCCGTCCACAGACATCACTGCACCAGGTTGCAGGAAACTTGTCAGCAACAGAACATCCCAATGTCAATGAATTCAGAATTCGAAAGACAGATTGACACTTTCTTTTGAAAATGGCTACAGAGAAAAACCCCAGGAAGTACAGAAGGGTTATGATTACTCACTTATGACAGGGAGATCCATCTCAAGTCCGACATGCTCAAGAAGCTTGAAACCATCCATATCAGGCATATTGACATCACTGATGACTATGTCAAAACCATCCTTCCTGTCACGAAGCAATCTCAGAGCTTCTCGAGCGAGTCCACTTGTTGTCACTGAACAACATTTAAGCAAAACGAAAAACAGGTCAGAGAAGAATCACTAAATCAGTAGCTTGAAACATGAAGGTAAACTTACAGACCCACAGTCATCTTGTTATAAGCCTCAGTATCATCCCATAAATTACAGTCAAGTTGAATTACAGTAAATCGACCATTTTTACTCTTTCACACAGCAAAGGTACGCTCACTTAACAGCACCCTAACAACTTCTTTGTCAGGTCAAGTACTATGATGTCGCCACAAAATTAGAATGTCATCACTCCGGTCAGTCAGTAGTGAATATCTTCTACAAGAAAACGATTCTTTTCGGACAAGAAGTGACTCCTTCAACAAGAACTGTCTGTCCAAATCTAGGTAGAAATCTAAAACTAGGAGACACTAATGTTCTTCAATAGTCAAGATACTTTCTAATTTACCAAATTTGTCAAATTGGTAGGAGAATCCAATTCTAAAATAGAGAAAACACAACATCTCAAAATACTCCTGAAACTTATTCTGTATGCTACATGTGAAGGAGATCATAAGAGAACAATATAATTTTGCATGATTAGACTATACTACTATTAATGACAAAAATTTACATCAAGCAAATTCTCCTGTTTATTTTGAATGTTCAAAGGCCTAATATTCGGTATTATGCATTAAAAAAATGTAAACATGACTGCTAACTTAACATCTATTCTCTGACTAATATCACATAACTCCAACATATTAGTGATCTTGTTTGGATTTCTTTGAACTTTGCTGCCACCATAAAATATGATGCAATAGCGCAACGACAACACAATCCATATGGGTGTTTTGGATAATCAAGTACTCTCTCTGTTCTTTTTTTTCATTTCATTTGTTAGCGCTTGGTTTGAATATTAAGCCGAATTGAATATACCTTTTTTAATAGGAAAACAGCGTAATTAACCAAATCATTGAAAGACATTCTTTTAATTCCAAATGAACTTACTAAGGAAAAAATTGAGCACAAATAGGGAAAAAAAAAAAACAGATGACTCATATCAGTTAATCCCAGATCATCTGCAGAAACTTATGTTTTGCTCAAAAACTCATGTGAATTGAACTACTGTTATTTGAATGGATAGGAACTTAAAAGCACGACTATTAGAAAAAGACCGTTGATTGAGCCTCAACCAAAAGCAATAGTCATGACTTCGAAACTTGTGCAAATTTTAAATCTTTTCGAACTTTTTGGTTGAAATGGTTCGTCAAATAAACCCAAAAAGAGCAAACAAAAAACTTTGATCATGCATGATATGTAGGCACACATGTATACAGAAGAGGAATTGAATTAACATGAAAAAATAACTACAAGAGGAAATTAAAGAGAGATGAAAAAACCTTCATAAGAACATTTCTTGAGCATTCTTTCCAAGATTTTCAACCATGTCGGATCATCATCAACAACAAGCACTCTGAGACCAGCAGGAAATAATTCAGCCCTAGGGGACGAAAACCCGTTTTCCATAACCATATGGTAAGACGGTCTGAAATGTTACGACGATCAAAATGACAGTTACTAGCTTATAGTAACACACTAACAAGTAACAACACGTGAGTTTGAGTCTGGTTGAGCAAATTCAAATATTTGGGTGCGAAAGAGAAACAAGGATTATAAAGAGTGAAAGAATTTTTATTATTGGGTTCTTTTATTTTTCCTGCTTATTATTTGTTACAAATCGCTTTCTAAACAAAACTTTATGATAAAGTCTCACTTACTTTCCCTTTGAGTTTGGGAAGATTAGTATTTTTGTATGCTTAATTATTTATTTTTTATCATATGATTGTGAAGAAACACTATAGATTGAGTCAGATGTAACGCAGAATAACGAATATTTGGCGCCGGCTAGAACACTATATAAGCTGTGCTTCCTAGGTTAGTTGCTCTACTACTAACGGTCCCCGCCAACCCACATTCCCTCCACCTTACATTAGTCACTACTTCACTACTAATAATGTACACTACTAGCTAGTACGGAGTATTATTTATACACTATATTACGTCGATTGCTCCAATCGATCTACATATATGACCTTATATAGGAGTCAATTGATTGATATCTTAAACTTTTTATACTGATTCAGGGTAAAAACGAAGAGTAAAACTATATTATTCACCATTTCACCTTACACACAACCCGACATTGTTCTCAATTTAACTTGGCAAGTATCCAAATAAGTTCATACAATTAGAAGTGACTCTTTTGAATTAGTAGGAGATTAGTGTAGGTTGATGTTGGACATACTTGTATATAACATGCATGTATGCATGATTTGGATGATTATCATCCGTACCTGGGGTTTGACTTTGTGCTGTAGCACTTTTTGTGAGAAAATCCCCCTATGATACCTATAAAGCCATTCCAATGAACCCTAAGCCTTGATTAATTGAGAATCAATGGAGATTAAAGTTTTATCTAGATGCCCAATCATCCATTATAATTCACTTCAATTGTTTTTAAACCACACCTCTCCCCCAACTACTCCGTAGAAAGATCAATTTCGTTCACTACTCAAAACTTTATTTCTCGGTTCCATATTCGTTATCAGCTAATTTTTGCCGACCTCACTCTTTGCTAGCCAACGCTAATTTTGTTATGTCTTGTCATACATCGAAAAATTAAGTTGAGTTAAGGTTACATATCTACAAATTTAACATTAATCCTGTTATTTTCAATTTATGATGAAATTTGGGATGGGGGAACCAAATGGATAATGAAATTGAAACATCATGTACCATATAATCTATGAATTCAAAGCTCTAACCTTTCAATGGTAGTATAAAAGAAAATGATTGGACCCATGAAGCCCTTAAAAGCAAGGACACATCCAATCACAGAATTAGGACAAATTAAAGTATGACTGTCAGGTAGGATTAGTGACCTGACAAGGAATGCTGTCAATACACCAATGGGGGGGGGGAGAGTGTGAATTTGAAGCTTTTCCACTAACATAATATTATGAAATTCTAAGTGGAGATAAAAAGGTGATTCCTAACTCCTAAATTAAACCCTAACTAATTATTTAATCAAATTGGTTATTGTCAATTTGTCACCCTTCAATTGTAGTTGTTTTATTGTTATTTTGGCCTGAGGTGTTTGGGGCTACTCTGGTGAATTTGTTCATCATCAAGCTATGATTGTGTGCCTTCTATTAAGCACTACTTTAAATTAATTTGTATTAAGAATCCTACTTAGTGCTAAGACTCCCTAAATGGGAAAGATTGCTGAAGATGACATCCATGCTTATGTATGAAACATTGTCCAAATTAGAAACATTCTCGATCAATTCATAGCTCAGGGATTAGTCTGAGTAAAATCGACTATGATAGAACTTAAAATATTTCGACTATTGCTCTTATAACCAAATTCAAGAATCCGAAAAGCTTTTTAGCTTGTGAGTTTTAAATTTCAATGTTTCTTAGCTGAATAAAGAAAAACGCAATACAATTTGTTATAATAACAACATGAAAAATTCGCTCAAAAATACATTTTCTACTCATGAATGTTATCCTTATTGGTATAATTCACGAACCTATTCTTAATAATTGTCACTCATCAAGGTCACATGCATTCTAGTAAGATCATTACTTTTTACCACATATTTGATTAGAATAGTGGGCAACAACGAATTAGTTCATTCATACTCCAATTAGTGTTTAATATAGTTACCTTTACAAAAGATCTAATTGCACTTAGAGGGATCATCAATGTTTAATTACTTCCTTGACCAACGGTAGCGCGGCATGAAATTCTTGCTCCACATTATTGTTGCACTCATGTTTACAAACATTTTAGTGTGATGTGATATTTAGTGAAGCTAAGTACAAAGAGCATCATTAGGTAGATCCAAAACCATAGTTAAAAATTTTCAATTGGACAAATGTCAATAAATTACTTCTCCTAATCTCAATTAATTGCTAATTAGAGTCTAGAGCTTCAAACTTTTTGGAATAAAATTGGGGGATGGTTTAAAGGCATAACCTTTAGAGAGTGGGGTAGTGAAGAGTATAGAGGAGAAAAAAGTGTGTTTTTTCAAAAAGAACTCAATATGGCTTGAAAGGCAAAAAAAATGCCCACTAACAAAGTTTTCTTTGGGTGTTAATTAAAAAATTTATAATAATATCACTTATAAAGAAGAAATGGCCGTGATTGGTGTCAAACAAATTGAGGATGAGCTCCATGCAACTTCCTAAGAAGGTGGGTTGTTTCTTTTACTTAGTTTAATCAAAAGCAAAAGAATTTTCACCCATATAGCTTCAAGTTTTATGCTCATATTTTGATGCCTCAGGTAGTCTGTTCCTCGTCCATTTGCTCATTTTTATCCTTTACCATTATTATATATCGGATCAGATTAGAGATTTTCAGATAAAAGAACAAAGCTAAACCCCTCATTTCGTGATACATGCCGAGTCCCTCGCCCCCCTCATTACATACCGAACCTTACACCTCATGATGAAGTTAATCACAGCGTATGTATATAGGTGACGACGTATTATACTTAATTGAGTTTAGCTGGACTAAAACATAACCCAATGGAAGATGCTCTGGATATTGTATAATTGTGACTTTGGTTCTAGAATATGCCACGGTCCCCTCAGGTTGCATTGTCAATTTGGCATCAACATGAACTAGTATTCTGAACTGGTAAAGTCTAATATCAAAAGAAAACTACTACTCCCTAATATTAAGGAAATGGTAAATGAATTTTGAAAATGGCTACTTCATTTATTGACAAAACAAGTAGAAATTGTGGTAACTTGTTTTTTTTTTATTGCTCTATCTTTTCGATTAACCGTTTGTTACGCAATTATAGAGCTTTGTAATTGCTTAGCAACTCTCTACAATATAATTCAAAAATAAAAGTTGTGAGAAAATTTACGAAACAAAAAATTTGTATATAATGGTTAGCCCATAAAATTATACAGTAATCTTTACTGTAAGAAATTACGATTTGGAAGTAAAATGTGAAAAATTGCAGCTCATTTGATATTTTAGCTCCCAAAGTTTAAGGAGAGGAGACATCCATTGGGCTTCAACTGCTGTGTGGGCCTAGGCCCATGAAAACTTCAACCATTTGCTTTGTAGAAAGATGTTCGGAAAACATTTGGCCCATATAATCACAATCCAGACTGTTATTTTCAGACTGCAATAGTGGGGGCTTAAGGTTTTCCATAAACACAGAAAAATTACGAAGATTACGTAAACAAAGTTTTAAAATAATCGTTAAAATTGAGGTATTGGATACGAAAAATCTCACCGAATATCATTCACCTCGTTCATATTTTGTATTAGCATTTGCGCAACATTGTGAAACCACGAGTACTTTCATGATAATTGTTCCAATTTTTGCTCCTAAATTGTTTTCATAACCATCTTCTACCTTTTTTTCTTATGGAGTAAGATTTTGTATTGTCATTTTCGGTAACTATACTTTGGAATCTAGGATTATTTGGAGGTTTGGCTTTTAAGTGTTCTATACTATGCCTTTCATACTCTCCCAAATGTCGATTTTCCGCCTAAATTAGATGCCTAATACATAACGAAACCTCCAAAATCTAGCTGTTGTTAATAGTCAAAGTCGAATGATCCGTTTGTTCAGGCATCACTTTCCATCATAATCTTGATTTTGATTGTAGTCTGTCCATTTCAAATGGGTCATTGTGTCATTAACAACGTACAACAATAAGAATAACATTGAGTGATTCAAACATTGCCACCTTCGGCGAGCTAAGGAAAGATCGGATGTATACAACCCCCAGTTTCCCTTGGCGGGCATATGTATGCAACCTTATTCGCAGATTGAAGCACAAGATCCTATTCCCGAAATGACATTGTGTTCTAAATCGAATCAGCCCAAGTGCTACTTCATATATTAGAAATTTAGAATCCAACGGTTTATAGATCCGTTTTACTCGATTCCATAGTATCCCAAAGTCAAAGAATAGCGAGTTAATGGTTCCATAGGATATAGAACTTCTGAATTCTGACTCCCAACACAATTAAGCAGAAAAATACATGTTCACTAACTTGTATTGGGATGTAAGTATATATTAAGAGTACACTTGAACATATATTCCCAACTTATTGACAGGGTAAGCACTAAGAACACGGCGCACACAAGGTCACCTGAACACAACACAGCAATCTCAGCATAATCGCCAAGTAATGCTAGGGATAACCCACAGAGTTACACAATCTTAGTAGTAGCAGCTTGGAATTTCCTTCCCTAGATTCTAAAAGGCAGGGTTGGAAGTCAAGCATACCTGAGCTTAGCTCCTACATCAGGTTACAGTTGCCTAAATCGAGGAGCGCTCTTATTCCATGTTGGGGTAATCTTTACATATCTTGAAGCTAAAACTTTCTCTAAAGTGGTATTACTAGCAGCATCATAATGTCTTGTTAGATCAAGAACGTCTTAGGACTTTCTGTACGGTGGTCAATCCGCCAATTTGTGCCAACATGATGCCAGACCCTATGTACAGTAGGTGGTCGGCTTCTTTACTAATTGCTTGGTTTAGTTTCCTTTCCCCTGCTCATTATATCATGTAGTCATACACAAAGATATGGGTGTCTGGCGCCACAGGTGGCAGGCTTTCAATGTACAAGTAGAAACGGCACAGGTTCTCTCTGGCTATGGTGATAGAATCAACGACCTCATAATTATTAGTAAGAACCCACAGGTCTTTAGAGTTAACCCTCTTTAGGCTTCCCCGGCAGAATGGGCAGGACCGCGATCTTGAATTCCTATCATTTAACAATAAGGATAAAATAAATACCATGGAATTAACAGAAACTATTTGCTTCATTTAGATTAGTTTGATGAATTAGGGATTTCTGTGAAAGTGAGTGAACAAAGGTGACCATTACGCCATTACGGACACAGATCAAGGACAGTACAGAGTTTTAAATTTTCTCGCTCTTACGAAGCATTCAGTTGTTCTTTTGTACTAAATCCATGATTTAATCCCATCCCCATCCCTTTATGCATCCAGACAAATTAAATGAGGACAGTCGATCACTCATCCCCTCCAATTAGGAGATGAGGCACAATCATTAGAAGCAACTCTCTAGAAATACTAGATATAACTAGTTCACATCAGCCACGAAATTCTAGTGTGGGTTTCAAGGGGCCATTAAACTCTCCTATCTAAGTATTCCAAGAAAAAAGTGAAATGGAGCGGCTAGTTGTCATCCCAAGCACACACTATATATCCACATTTAAGCCAATAAGAAAAGAGTAAATTAATAGGGCCTTCTAGGGTGAATAGTGAACATACCAGTCATGAAAGCAGCGGATGCAGAGAGCATGTCCGCAGGTCGGCAGGACCATCTTGGTGCCAGGTTCCAAGCAAATCCCACACTCCTCATCCCTTTCCAAATCCTTATCTAAGAGCTTTCTTTTTTCATCTGCTCTCTTCCGGTTCACACTATCCGACAGCCTGGTTTGTTTCTTACTTTCTTCGAGCTCAATCAGATTCTCTTCAAGCTGTCTAAGTGATGGGTATATCACAGCTGCAAACACAAGTTTTCCAGGCACTTAGAATTCTATGCTTCTGAATCCTGATTAGCCTAATGTAACTTAAGAGCGACAAAAGTATCAAGTTAAACCTACCATAGAATTCCCTCAAAGTTGCCTTCTTTTCTTGTGACGACATAGTTGGCATTCCATCAATGTATACCTATACAAATGCATTCATTTCACAATAAGAAACCGATCTGGCAATCTGAAAGGAAATGACACCTATGCAAACAGAGGAAATCAATCGAAGACACACACACCTTGTATACTAAAATGTGATGCAGACCCAAAAAACTCGGGAAGGCATCCATGCAACTACAATCCATCCATTCTATCAGATACAGAAGGAACGGTGCCAATGGGCTGTAAGACATTCTCATCTGAACACTATCTCCACAGTAATCTCTTGGAAGTGAAGCTGCCCTGGAAAATTCATCACAATGCAACTTTTTCAAAACAAACCACCCGAAAAAAAAACTAAATCATGATATGGCACAAATCGATTCACCATTTCTCGATAATTCAGACGCAATCCTAAATTGGATTCCATATCTTGCCAAGTCATACATAATTGATAATTCTATTGTTGCAATAATACAACCCAAACAAGTCCAATATAAAACTTAAGGACCAAATCAAAGTCATACATATTCAAACCCCCGGAATTCGAGTTTCTTGTCTACAATTCAAGAGTCCAAATTGTGCCCTTTCTACTCGGAATTTCAAAAATATTATACTTCCTCGGTCCCTCCGGTCTCGTGAATCGATAAAGTTTGGTTTGAATTCCTTTCACATGCATAAACCAAAACGTTAACAATCCAAAAGAATAGAACCGCGCAAGTATGATCATGATCATCTGCTTACAAACTCATATTTTGCCCAAAACATCAAAAGTTCCAACCTTTTTTCACATTATTATCACTGTAACTAAAAACAAATAATTAACTCATAAACCCAAAACAAAAATATTTAATTATAATCATCTGGGTCGATCATTTCATACTAATTCAAACCTTCAAACAGCATAAAATAAATAATTCCAAGCCAATTAATTACCTTTTTAATCTAATTAAACTAAAGAACCAAACTTTACCATTTACAAAATATGGGTATTAATCTAACAACAACCAAAAACCTAATTTCAACATAACCCATGAAAAAAATCATACTTTCATGCTGAATTTATGCATATAAATAAATTCATATAATCCAATTGAAAACTTACAAGTTATTGGCATGTTGTATATCAGCTTCAAGAGCTTTGATTGATTCTCTATAAGAAGAAGATTTACTGGGGGTTTTCTGCCACATTTATCCTTCTTTTTTAATTACCCACTTTTTACTTTGGTTACTTATAATTACTTCAGAATTTTAAGAAGAATTTAGGGGAGAAAAGAGAGAAATTTTATGGGGAGAATGGTATGTGTATGTGTATGTGTTTATGTACTAAAAATTGTGGTGTTGTTTGTGTTAAGTGTTAATGGGGTTGGTTTTTGGTGAAGCAGAAAATGAGTAATTATTAAGGATTTTTAAAAGGGGGAGAAATAAAATGGAGACTTCTCAAAGAAGAGTGTGGAGTTGTTGATATGGAAATGGAAAGATAAGGGGATGAAAGACACTTGCTTTGGATTCAAACCTCTCTCTCCATCCTCTCCCCAAGGAAAGTAAAGGATTGCCTTGTTTTAATCTTTTGTTTCTAATGATCCTCTTCCTTTAATCCTTTCTTTGAACAACTTATTCAAATGTTTTCGTCGTATTTACATGAACTGTTCAGAATTTTCTATTTGGCGGTTTGATTTGTAGTTTTTGCAAAGATTAAAAGAAAAGTCGTAAAAATTAATTTCTTTTACTCGTATAATTTGCGAGAAATTGAAAGTTTGGTGAAATGTTTTCTCAAATTGTGTGGGTTAGGGGGGGAGAATGATTTATACGATGAAAAAGAATATTAATTTCTTTTTAAGTAGAGTTTCTTTAATGAAAGGAGGAAATTTTTGAAAGAAAAAAGTTGATCAATTTTGACCATTAATTCAAGTGTCCCTTTTCTTAGTTGTGATTGTTTTTTTGCTTATAAAGATTGAAACTTTCCTACAATTCCATGCAATTTGATGCTATACAAATTCCTATTACTTCTTCAGGATAAACCCGATCCCTAATTTACCTCATCCGAGATGCATAATATAGATGCGAATAATAATCCGACTTTTAAATTGCGCATTCAACATTGAAAGTATTACATTCAAAACCTAAACCGACTAAATGATCTCTTTGTAATAATATTTGATTTCAACTTCCACTCCAACAGGCAATAGGTCTAACAAAACCTGAACTGACTCGACCTGACATCTAACCCGACCTAAATCCGACCCGATCCCGACTTTTCCGAGGTGCTATAAAAAACGAACAAGAAGAATCCAACCATCAGATGCGAAAACAACCATGGACAAGGAGGAAGCACTTCCATCGGACATTGTGACGGACATCCTCACCTGCTTTCCCGCCAAATCCCTCCCCCAATTCAAATCCGTCGCGAAACCCTGGAAAACCCTAATCTCCTCGCCGGAATTCGCCGGCCACCACCTCCGCCGCTCCTCTCGCCGCCGCAACGACGGGATTCTGATCATCAAGGACCGACGACACGGCCTCTACATGACCGACCTCCACCCTCCGCAGCCGCAATCTCCGCCCGCTTCCGCCGTGATCAAGCTCTCTCCACCGGAACCGTTCTCTTCGCGCCAAACTTTCTTCTTCACCGGTTCGTGCAACGGTTTGGTATGTTTCCACGCCCTCGGAAACCCTAATTTGATCGTATTGCTTAATCCTTGTACATTGTCGTATTATCAGATTCCTGATTGCGTAACGAAGAAGTCTCTTTGTAATTTGCGGTTAGGGTTTGGGTATGATTGTGTGAATGATGATTACAAGGTTGTGCAATTAGGGTTTTTGGATTCGTCTATGGTTGTTGCTGTGTTTAGTTTGAAGTCAAATTCCTGGAAATTAGTTGAATCTGGAAGGTTTTATGATGGTTTTGATCGAGTTTATAATATTCGCCACCACGGCGCCCTTGTTAATAATCGATATCTGCATTGGATATTGAGTGTTAGAGGTGATCAAGATGAAGGTCAGGGTCAGGGTCAGGGTCAAGTTTCGAGGCGGAGAATTGGGTGTTTAGATCTTGTTGGGGAGGAGTGGAGCGAGGTGGCATTGCCGGATGGTTGTGAAGCGTTGTTGGATAGGGTTGATATTGATGAAGATAGTAACCTAGACGTTCTTTTCAGGGAGAGGACGAACCATAGTAATCGGTTTAAAAAGGGGTCGCATTTGGGCGTTTTAGATGGATGTTTATGTTTGTTGATACGCGAGGAGAATGTGGTTGTTGTTTGGGTGATGAAAGAGTACGGGGTGAAAGAGTCTTGGGTTAAGTTGGTGGATTTTTCGGATTCCAGGCTTGCTCCCTTGTTCCAATTTGCTCCCTTTGCTTATAGTAGAGATGGGAGGGAAGTCTTATTGAGTGGGATTGGTGAAGATTGAGTGGGATTGGTGAAGATTCTTCCGAACTTTGTTGGTTCAATTTAGAAGAGAAGACGGTTAGAAAGGTTGAAGTTCCTGGTTTGCCAAAGTACTTCTGGGTTGATGTTTGCCAGGGAAGTCTTCTCCCAATTGGGAATGGTGATAAAGTTACCGCGGTGAAGTTGAGCTAAGTAGTAGAAAGTAATGGATATGAAATTTCCGTGGAGAAGCAGAGCTAAGCAACCAAAGTAAGGCCTCAGAACTCCTTAAGACATGATGTTTTTAATGGTGCTAGCTACTTTTTGTTGTCGAGATTCTGGATATGATTACGTTTAAAGTTTCGTTTTTAGATAGATTTGGTATCATTGCCTTCCTGTGGGTTTGCATATTGTTGTTACATACTCTATGATTAATAAATGATCCAATTTTTTATATATATATATCTGTTCTCAGACTGTCAGACATCCATTTTTGTTTTATTGCTCTGAATGGTTTAGTTAGGTTTGGTTAATCTGGTTACTTGAGCTTCTAAAGTTATGCACAGCTGAATTAGTTGCCAAGTCAAGTTCAGTGTGATTATTACCAATTCAAAATATTTTGAAGTGGTATGTTATAATCTATTCTTCTACTTTACCAATCGAAAATAATGTGAACATTCTGCTGATGCAGTAGCTTGTGAATTGTACCAGTATTTGTGTTGGTGCAAATCACATTCTACAATCACAGTTTCGGGCACTATTTTCTCATTCCAAATATGAGAAGTGGACAATAGTCAACAACATACCCAAATTGTTTTGGTAGTAAGACTTGTTGTACGAATTTGGGGGAAAAAAAAACTAGCTATTTCTTAACCTTGAAAGGGGTTGGAGAAGAATACTAGGAACTAGTTACATCCTTGAGATCTGACTAATTCTACTGATTTGGAGATTAGTAAATGTAGCTCTTCTCGGTAATCTGTACGGTTCTGGTTACTTCCTCAACCTCATTGACAAAAGGTTTGAGCTCTGAACAGGTCTTCTTTGAAGACTCTTCTTCAGACATGAATGTTAAGTCTCTTCACATTAGAACAGTTGACATTATACCTCAGATTAAGTATTCATAGTAGACCCAGAAAGGGGCTTCTGGAGTGTCCTTAGGAAGACTTTGAATGTAATGGTAAAATCTTGAAAGATCTTCTTTTGAAACTGTCTCTGCATCGATCACTTCAGATTCACTTGTCAGAACCCACAAATCCTCTGATTTTACTCTCCGTAATCCTCCTCTGCAGAAAGGGCATGATTCTGATTTTGTATTCCTGCATTTTCCCAACACGCGGAAATTAGCAGGGTTCCGAGAATCTCAGAAAATCGGTTGCTAATGTACTCCTCAAGTCCTTAAATATCTAAACCAAAAAAAAAAAAAAAAACTTCGGCCAATATTTTGCTTAGGTGTCCACCTCCGTAGATGGAACTTGAAATAACTGGATCAGTTAGCAAAGTTTTTGACTTGCAGTTTTTTGGGGTGTGATCTTTTAAGTTGTTTGACAGAAGGTATATCTGGTAAGCTTGAGGAAGCACTAGTTCAAAACCCTTAGTTGAAAGCTTACTGAGAGTGTTAACTTTACCAGTTGCGATAACAGTTGATGCACATTTCATGACAGCAACCAGGCAAGACCATTTTAGTGGTAGGCACCAAACAGATACCACATTCATCTTCTCTTTCTTGATCAGGGGCACTCTGAAGCCTTCCGTGCCCTGATACATTCTTCTTCTTGTCAAACTTCTTCATCGATTTATGGTGACATTCGTGTTCCACCAAGTCACTGTGAAGTCTTTTTAGTGAGGGAAGTATAATGGCTGCCAAAATTTTGAGCAAAGCAGGTCAGGGTCAGCTTTACGTCACTTGAGTGACATAATAGTCCTAGTACTTTTAACTTTTCATCTATCCATACCATAAAAATCTCTAACTGTTGCCTTGCTCCCTTCTGTAGACCTGGTCAGCCTCCCATCTGGATGCACCTGTAAAAAATCGACCAGTTTGAAAACCATGCTGACTTGCTAAATTGCTATAGTACAAGTTCAACTTTTATAAAAATTTACGAAAACTATAGATAACGATGCTTTAGAAGTAATCCCTCAATTTGAGTTATGAACGGGAAACGAAAACTAATATGCTTAAAACTCACATCGATAAGAATTCTTTTTTTTTTTTTTGTTTTTTTTTACATATAATGAAATTGCAACTTCACATTCACTCTAGCAGAACCATTCAACCTCACTCCCAGACCCAGTCAAAGAAGTACTTAGCTTCCTGTGACAATTTCTAACAATCAATTTTACGATAGGCTATGATAATCTTCTGTTCCATAACCTCATTCCAGCTTGTCAGCGAAGAACTCTTGGATATAATGGATACAAGTTACAGTATGTTTCGGATGAACCCGTGTCAAGTGACTTTGTGAAATGGGTTACCAATGATTCACAATTATCACCCTGTAACATGATTTTTTTGGGATAGAATCAAAATTGGCCACTTCACAGAATTTTTTATTTTTGAAACGAGTTCATCCAAAAGTTTGCATATAAACAAATAAGTAGTTGTCACAATCAGCTTACATATAACATGCTGATGAATAGACTAGAAGAGTAGAAAAAAAACCAACCTCATATGTAAGAATGTGGAAGAGATTGAAGTAAGCTGGGAAGAAACAGGCACAAGACCCATCAAGCCATTGGAGTAAGAAAAACAAGGGAGCCAACTGATTGCAGACCAATTTCATCTCAATGCAACACCCCCCTTTTTGTGTAGGAATTGCAGCTGCCCTGAAAATCCAAAACAAACACAATACCCTGTATAAAAAACTTACAGTAAGGCGAAAGCGCGACGAAAAGAGAAAAAACTGTTGTTTCCTCATACAGGGTATATCACATACAGGGCATTGGCATGCTGTATATCAGCTTCTAACACCTTGAGCGAATCCTGGTATGATGACCTTCCTAGCTGGTAATACACCATCTCCATTGTTTTCTTTGTTGTGTGTTTTTGTATAAGCTCAACTTTGTCTCTTTCTTGTACAAACTTTACACAAAGCACAAAGGTCTCTTTTCTAACAATGACTTCTGCTCCTGATGTTTTTCAGGTATATGTTCTTTTTCTTTTCTGCAGGGTTTTTAAATTGATTTAAAAAATTAAAAAGAAAAAAAAAAACTTATAAAGAAAGAAAAAAATAATAAGTTGGGAGGGTGTGCCTTTTGGTTAAAGTGCCTAACTATGATTTGTGCCCTTGAAAATTTTCTTTTGAAGAGGTTTGGAATTTGTTCCTTGTTGGACAGGCTCTATTCTTGGCTCCAGGAATAGTTGTAGTTGTTGTTGGTTGGTGTCCCTTCTTTTCTGGTTAAACTACAAACAACTTGTAAATTAATATGTTTGGTAGCATCTCTAATCATTATTGATTGGATTAACTTTTGTAATATGTTCTTTCAATTCATGACGTGCTACATGGGTCGATCTTGGACTAGAGTCATCTTACGTTTAACTTATTTGTCATCGTGACTCTACTCGTAATGTTATTCAAACTTTAGCCTCCTCCCTTTAGTGTGCCAAGTCTTTTCAATTTCCAATCTCAAAAGCGTCCTCTTAAGTCTTAAGTTAGTATTATTATTTTCAAGTCATGACGTGCTATCAGACTATTTGTTGATCTTAGACTAAAACCATCTTAGTTAAACTCATTTGTCGTCATGATTCAACTCATGACATTATGATATTACTCGGGCTTTAGATATGAGTGTATGACTGTCTTACCTTAACTTTGAGATGTGTGACATCGCGTAGTTGCCTATAACAAATGTTGGAGCTCGCTTGACTGATCAAAATGTGTAAGTTGATGCAGAAAAGGTAAGAACAGGCGTGCCCTTAACAAGTCTACTGTGGTTGGGTGAGTCTGTTGAAGTTAGGTGAGCCTCTGCAATTTTATCAGTGTAATGAGAGCTTCCGATTTATTGAAATCGGATCGGATCATTACAGCAAGTAAAACAACGACATTTGGTTTATACTCCACGCCTTGGGAGGTGGCGGCTAGTGCGCGGGCTACATCTCCGGGATGATCGTCGGAGGGAACCGGGATGTAAAAACATCGTTGTATAGGAGAACCCTTAATTTATTTGCAATACTTTTTATCCTACCTAAATTTTAATTATTTTAACAACTTAAAACAAATATGACAAACGCATACTTTTGTATGTTAACTCAAGCAAAAGATGGAAGCATATATAGTACAAGTGTACAACAAATTAAAAGATAACGTCAAATGGAAATCCAACGGCCAAAAGTACGTCAAATGGAAATCCAATGGCTAAAAGTCATTATATTGATTATCATCATTTGAATAAAATTTTTTTTCAAACTAACATTAGAATTTAATGAAAAAAGTTCAGCGATGAAGGTGAAACATTATTAATACTAATTGATCAAATAAATACTAATTAACGTACGTTATTATTTGTATATAATAAAAATATTGTTACCAATTTTAAATGTAGTGTAGTATAACAAATGAGTAGCCTAACCGATCCGTTGAACTACAAATTAGAGTTCCCGCGTCTCCTTGAAGGTGTTGTTGCCACTGACATGATCTATTTCTCAACTGACAATTGAGAGGTCATCCTCAAGAACATCATGAGGAACACCCACAAGATTTCCAGCTTTACCTTCGTGGATATGGAAGCCTTTCGGCTAGCGTCATGTTAGCTAGGTTTCGCAAATCTCTTAAGAACCCTGCTATTCTACAATCTGTGCAGCAAAAGGGCATTCCGGGGCCCTTTTTGTACCAGGTGAAGATTGTCTATGACCGTGCTGGAAGTCGGACCGATCCAGCAAACTATCTTTGGAAGTGCAAGACCCTCCTTGAAGGGGCTAATCCGACTGACAAGATCTATTTTACTCTGCCACGAGCATGATTGCTGCTATATCATGTTATGTATGAACAAATGTTAAAAACTCAACAAATCATGGATTAGCCCGTGCTAGTGTATTTGTCAAATCATGGTGTAGACTGTGCTATATATGAACTTATTTAGCAGGACCTATATCAAATGGTAAGAACTTTATTTAGCGTTTCATTGCCAATGGGAAGGGTGTGCCTTTTGATTAAAGTGCCTATGATTTGTGCCCTTGAAAACTATCTTAACTAAACTTATTTGTCGTCATGATTCAGCTCATGACGTTATGATATTAGTCGGGTTTTAAATATGAGTATATGACTGTCTTACCTTAACTTTGAGATGTGTGACATTGCGTATTTGCCTATAACAAATGTTGGAGCTCAATTGACTGAGTCAAAATGTGTAAGTTGATGCAGAAAAGGTAAGAACAGGCGTGTCATTAACAAGTCTACTGTGGTTGGGTGAGTCTACTAAAGTTAGGTGAGCCTCTGCAATTTTATCAGTGAAGTGAAATAATTACGAAAAGAAGAATGCTTAATTATAGGATCCTGCTCATTAATTTTTTTGCTTGATTCCCCAAAACCGCGTTTAGCGATCAAGTTTCCACGTCTCACTATTTATAGTATTTGACCCCCATTATTTGATCCAAATACCCAAATAGTTCTGGTGTTGAGTGTATAATTAATGAGTCATCCCAAATTCAAAACCTTTACCTTTTACTAATCAAAGAAAATGACATAGCACCACCACTCACACCCGTTATTGTATGACGCTTAATTTCGGTATCATTGTGTCACATGAGAGCATTAAGATTTCCCAATTCGTTAAGTTGCGGTCTTACGGATAATTCATATGAAGATGATATTGAAATGAACTATGTTTTTAGTCTCCTTGACACCTATCAGTGCCTTTGGAAATGTACTTGTCTACTTGAATGGGAAACATGGCATATCCAATGTAAAAATATCAGTGTTTCTAAATTAGTAGTGAAGAAATAATGCACTTGAACATATTGTTAATCTAACTTCACCATTTTTAAATGACTTATACCCCCATAAATGAAATAATTGTACAAGATACCGCGATTTTAGTGAAGCATACCTATGTTTCATCTTATACATAGGTGGTACACTGATATATCATGCTATATATGAACAAATTTTAAGAAATTTATCTAGCAGATGGTGTTATGCAATTATTTGACAAATCTGGACTCTGGATTTCAAGGAAGCTAGTGAGCAAGGTTTTCCTTGATGAATGTGGCTTTATACTTCCTGAACTCATACTCTGGTTGTTTTCCGGTCCTTTCTCTAACTTGACAGCATCCTGTACAGCCAAGATGATTTCCTGCATTCTTGGTCGCGACACTCCGTGCTGCTCTACACATTGTATGGCAACTTCAGCCACTCTCCAGACTGATTCCAGTTTCATGCTGTCTGTTAGCAGGGGATCTATCATGCTCCCAACATCACCTTTTCGGATCAATGACCTAGCCTGTAATAAACCACAGTGGTCAGTCATTCTGGTCATTTCAACGGACTAATCGACTAAACCAAAAGCCTTAGATGATAATTTAGGCTTTAGAGGGCACAATGAGACATGATGTCAAATCATTCAAACTCAAGATGTCTAGATCATCTATATACTTTTATTCCTAAGCAAATCCTATTTTCATGATCAGAAACAGTCATACCCAGTGAACGATATTCCAATCTGCTCCATAATCTTCTGTGATGGGTTTTCTTCCAGAAATGAGTTCCAAGAGAACAATGCCGAAACTGTAGACATCACTTTTTTCAGTGAGCTGCTGATATGCATAATACCTGCAAGACAAAAGACAAGGGGAGAAGGGACATCATCAGCTAAGTTTATATTTGGGGTGGAATGAACAGATAGTGTTTCATTGCAAAATCGTACTCTGGGTCTAGGTAGCCTAGTGTTCCTCTAGCTACACTTGATATGTGTGTGAGATCTTCTTC
>JBBYHQ010104537.1:0-41219 GCA_038382645.1 Spergularia azorica
CGGGATTTGGGGCGGTTATGCCAAAACCGTCACGCGCCTTGGCGGTTTTGGGTTGTTTTGCGAAAAAAAAATCCGAAACTATTCCCAATCCTACGTGGACCCATTTCGCATAAATACTTTGTTTTCACACCCAAAACTTGAAATAATTCAATTAAAAGCATTATTTAATAAAATCGTTCATTTAATCGAGAAGAAAATAGTCAAATGAAGGGAATCTTTTAAATAAGTCGATAATGAGTGTCGGATTGTTTACTCTGAAAATAAAAGCCCATATTTCTTGTTGACCATCACTTGACATTGGGCCTTGTAGTTGTAGCCCACAATGCATAACATTACATGAAAAAGAGGCTACTCCCAAAGGGCTTGAATTGCCTTATGCTTGTGACAGCCCTATCTATCATGATACATGAATGATTGATTGAATAGTTTGTTAAGCGATTTTTAAATGTCTGATCATTCGACCTTTAACATTTAGCTAAGAAAATCCTATGTCATAAATTGCTAACTATTTATATACAAACTAATACTACTCCGTATAAGTCATGATGAGCGTTGAGCTGGTTGTCCTTACAGAGGCTGATTTGGTTGGCATTGATATACGCTGATGTGCCCCGAAGACGAGTGAATGTGGACGACGGAGAGACGACGCAGCTTGTGACACACGACGAAGGCTATCAGAAACACAAAATCCAGGAGGCAAATTGCTCAGACAGCAGGATCAACACACTAGTAATGGTGTCAATCCTTGTAGTAACAGTGACATTTGCTGCAGGGTTCACCCTCCCAGGTGGCTACAATGCTTCCAAAACCGACACAGGAATGGCCGCCCTGGCTCACCGCGGCGCGTTTCAGGCGTTTGTGATCACCAACAGCGTTGCGATGTTCACATCAATCTTTGCATCAGTGACTTTAATATGGGCCTCGCTCGATGATCTTAAGCTCAGTCTAACCGCCCTCAAGCTTGCCCTCCCGTCATTGTGCGTTGCATTGACTATGATGTTGGTCGCCTTCGTGATGGGCTTGTTTGTCGTGCTCTATACGCAATGTTTTGGGCTTGCCGTAGCTGTGTTGGGCCTTGGAGCTGTCTTCTTGGTTGTGGTTCTTGCTACGTTTATACCTCTTTTCTGCCGCACTACTTCCATCAGGAATGGATTTGAGCGATGCTTCTTCAATCTTCTATTACGCTTCATGCTGCGAATGCTTCGCGAGTGATCAAACCCTAGAAAGTTGTTTGATCATTTTCTAATTTTTTTTTTTTTTTTTTTCTCTTTTTAGTACGTATTACGCTTTATTTGTTTTATCGTCTTTAGCTTACTTCTTTTTACTTTAGTTTAGATTACTCTCACAATTTTGTGGAAAACGGTTTCGCAATGTGATTGCATATTTTGTCGCAAGTTAGATTCACTCCCATGCAATGGAAATTTCCCGTTATTTAACCCTAAGAAAATTACCTTACTACTTCATTCTTCGCCGTAATGTAACTTGAGAGGTGTACACTACCAAAGCTCTAGGTCCGGTTCCGAAGGGGGGTACGTGGAATGCATGATATCTACGAAAATGGGTTATTTCTTAATAATTTTTCATTTGTTTTACTGGGGAGATTTGGCTCATTTATCATTAAGACTTGCTTGCAGACTCCAAAACGTATTATTCCCCCTCGGTTTAAGGAATGGAAACATAAATTGATCAGTGGGTGTAATTAAAAATTAAGATGATGAAGTTCAATTTTCAAATACGATTAAGAATTTATTACATATTTACGATATTTTATTTGAGCAACTTGCAACCAATGCAAAGTCAGCAATTAAATTTGTGGGATAACAATTTGAATCTGTCCATGTACCGACGCCAATTCAATATTCGCTATTTCAAAAAAAAAAATTCAATATTCGCTACTTATGCAGTTATACTCGTAGCTGGAAGATATGCCCTTAAGATGCACTCTTTATTTGAAAATATAATCAAAATATGCTCCTTCTATATCATTAGATTCTTTGCATTTTGTTTGAATACGTGAGAGTAGTAGCTAGACCAGAAGTGGCATTTTTTTTAAACGTCTCTATCATGTTTCAGACGTTGGCGTGGGAAGACTTACCAAATAACAGTTCTTTGATTACGAAATTGTCAAAAAATCTAGTGAATTGTGATCTCAAAAAGGATGAGAACTTCTTAAAATTGTTTGGATATCTACTCATGAATTGTACGCTACTGAACCCAAGCAATGAAATCAATTGGAACATGGATGGAGTGTAGCTTAATCAGGAAGTTAGGAGTTCCGAAATTAACGCCTCAAACATCGTTTCGAGGTTGTTGGTCGTCACTCACTCGCTTGTTCCAATAATTACTAAATTATTAGTAGGTGGATCGTCTAAATATACTTCTAAGTTGTAGTCTTGTGTGGCAGCCGCATGCATGCACGGGCGATCTGATCTTCAGGTCGGCCGAAGTCTCCAAGTAGTCCAGATTATTGAGCTGTTTTTTTGGTTAAATTAATTCAATTGTACGTGGGGAGGAATGTTACAAAATCCTCCAATTTGGATTGGTGGAAGATCAATGCATGTTTTCAGAGTAGGAGATCCACGTAGACAAAAAAAATTAAGAGATCCAGGGTTTGTTACATGAGACCAAGGGAGTAGTACGTATTGATTTATCTTTTACGGAGTAATTACTAAAAGTCTAAGAAATAAGGACTTAGTTTAGTTTAGGGGTATGTTTGATTTAATTTGATTCACGCCACTCCCGTTCTCATCAATTTTTTCCCTAGTCATTTTTTTAAGAAACCTAATAGGTGAATTTCGGTAAATCACCACAGATTTTTCGCTAACTATATATGGCCTTTTTAATTGCTAGAGTAAATAGCTTAAGAATTTGAGATACTACCGTCTCATTGTTTAATTAGCTAGTTAGAGTATGTAGGTAGCAGCTAGGTTAACGATTCGTCCCAATGTCCCATTTGGTCTGCTAGCTAACTTGCTTAAGAAACAGATCCCACGTTCTTTCTGCATGGAATCTTATGCATTTCATTTTTAATTAAATAAGCTGAGCTCAAGTTTTAACGTACAAATTATTCGAAATGTAACTAGTTATGGCCAGCTTCAACTTAAAATTATTTCCTTTCCTTCTGTCCGAGTTGCAACTTTCTTACAAATAAACGGATTTATAACTCCCAGACACATTATGCCGAGTAAATGGTGAAGAGCGCGACAAAAACTTATATACAGTCATATATACTACGTTTTTTTTTTCATTTGTTATGTTATAACGTTTAATTTGAATATGTGAGAGGAATCCAAACCAACAAACACTAAAATATAAAAGGAACGGGAGAAGTACATTTGTTAGCCGTATGACCAAATTGGCCTAGACGTGATGCCTTTAAAACAAATTAATTCTTTTAAATTTACATGGAATCAAATGAGCGATTGACCATTTCGCGTCCAAGATCTTCTTTGCATTCAAAGCTAAGCCTTATGCTTGATGTGTATTCGAATCATAGACGATATGCTGGTGGTCAAGAGCTCTCCCTTTGTTTAAACTTAGATAAAGAAAGGAATATAGAACAAACATTCAATCTCTCGTCGGTTAACAAATGAAACATGGTAGTGCATGTGTGTTCCCCGAATCCCGCGAGCATAGAAATCCCAGTTTACAGACATTGAGATGCATGAGCAGGTGTCAATGTGACATTGTGCGTGGTGGTTGTGTAGACTATTGCTTTAACATTATTATAAAGGATCCAAAAGAATCTGTCATTCCATTTGGATTGGTGAAACCCAAGGAGTAGTACTTTAACCAAAATTTTGTGTCGATATAATCACAAGTCTCTCATTATATTGCACATTTGATGGTGGTGGCCATAAGTCTGTTAGCAGATTATCTACTGAGTTTAACTTAACCACGACTTATTAGTAATTACTAGCTAGCATCGCGCGTATTTCAATTTATTGTCAAAACTCATGATCCTTGTCGATATTTTTCAAGCAATTTATCGCTGATATAAGATATTTAGTGTTCATATCATAGTATTCTACAAAATATGACCAGATATATATAGCATCTTCTTAGGCTCTGTTTGATAGGACTGTATCTTTCTGAACTGATCTGATCTGATCTGATCTGATTTGAATGCCTCTGAACTGATCTGATCTGATCTGAATTAGTTGAAAAGTTGATTGAATTTCAACGAATTAGTATCAATAATGGACCAAACTCATTGATCTTTATTTGAGCAATTCTGATCTGATCTGATCTGATTTGAATGACTCTGATCTGATTTGAATGACTCTGAACTGATCTGAATGACTCTGAACTGATCTGAGAACTACTTAAAATAAGTCCTATCAAACAGAGCCTTAAACTCTTAATTGACAATTTGACACGTTATGATATACGGAGTATATGGGATTATTAGAAGAATGTGAAGTGCAACACAACACTATTATGCCATACTCCCCAAAGGATTACTCCATAAACATACAATACCAAAAGTAGTACAAGTTTGAGACCGGCCTTAACTTTAATCCTCAATAAGTTCCACCATACATAATTTCCCTTTGGTACCTAGCTAGGTTTTCCTTGACTAGGAAATGGAGTGCGCTCATCATTAATACATTTATTACATCTACAGACATTATTCATGCATAAACCCCATAGTGAAATCAAGCTCATCAGCTCCTAATTAAACAAACAAATGAAGAAATTAAACATATTTATATTTTCTTAATTTACACCATAACGTACATAATAATTCCTTAATTTGCACCATAATAACACATTTCCCCATCGTTTGTACTGTTTTATCGATAGTTACACTCTAACTCTATCAAAAGGGGGGGGGGATTAATTAGAACTCCTAAGCTAGTCTAGCTAGCTACTACATTTTTTTTTGTAGTAGAGTTATTAGAATCGGAAAAAATTGCGATTACATCATCATATCAACATTAAGAACTAAATCTTTAATGTGTTTCGAACCAACATTAGACATAGCATGGATTATTATCATCAAAACAATGTAGCCTCACCTATTCAATTTCAATTCACAACGCATTGAAGCTAATAAGGTAAAAGAAATTTGCACACTATGCTTAAAAAGTGATGATGATCATTCACTCATATTTCTGTGCCCTAAATATGCGCGGTGCTCATTTCCACATCAAACCGTATTATTTTTATATGATTTAATTTAACGTTGGGTGTGGGCACGCATTTTCATGCATATAAACCCCTCAGATGAGCCACTGTTCACTTACAGCTCATGATACAGTTCCTTCCAAACCCACCCCTACCCCCCAAAAAAAGTTGCTCCATACCCACAAAAACCCTCCAACTTCTCTCTCTCTCTCTCCCACATTTTTTTCCTCCCTCTTTCAGTCTTTCTCTACCTCTCTCGCTCTCACTCATCAACCACAATGGGCACAGCTGACCTTCGGATGCGATTGTGGGGCGAATACGGCAACGGCCCATCGGACGACGACCGTCGAATCATCGCTCAGACGCAAGACGCCATTGAAAGAAACCATACTGGTACTTCCTTAATTAGCATCAATCTTATATACTGAGTACGTTTTAAACATATATAATGCATCCTAAGCTAGCTCATTTTTATTTATTATTAGTGAGTAGTCTATATGTAGTATTTCTTAGATAAAACTTATGTAATAATTGATTATGTTTAATTTGTCTGTCTGTCTACATGCTCATATATATGGTTTGATAATACTCAGATCAGTGTGGTGGGTTTTGATTTCTTCCTCTGAAACCAAATAATCCATGGTTTTATATATGGGTTTGCATTGTAAGTAATAAATAACCTCTTTTTATCTTTTTGGTAACTTCGGCGAAATTACCTTTCGAGGGTGAAAATCTCTCTCCTAAAATGCCCTTTACACAAGGATACATTATTATTAGTATGTAAAATTGAACTTGAATTAAAATCTCTAGCTTATACATATTCGGCCGACCGTGAGTGTTTGACAAAACCCGACCCGCCCAATTGGATTTCCGCTCTCCCCGCTTCCATTACCTTGTGGTTCAACCGTTCAACAATCAGTCAAACGTACGGTAGATGGAAACAAAAAAAGCATTCCACAGTAAGACTCAGAGTATGTCTGTTAAGCTATTATTTTAATTAATTCACTAACAAGCAAGTTTAATCTACAACGTCTTTTTTTTTTCTTTTTTTTTTTTTTAATTCAAATGAACAATATGCAATTGTGTCATCACTAATGTGTAAATTCTACTTTAAGATCGGAAAATTGAGGTGGGAGGTGGAAAGTTTTGATTATCCAATTATTCTAAACATTTTTACATTTTCTCAAGGAGTAGTGTAGGGTTCGTTACGTTCTAGGTCGGAATTAATCATTAGATTTTTGATATAATTGGAAGAAAAGTAAAAAGTAAATCAAGTTTTTCAGTTTTCTATTCTCCTTCCAATATTTTGGGGCTTTAAAATTTGAAATCCACTAATTAATTTGGGGGGAAATTACAATTCTTTGTTAACAAACTATCTTTTGAAGGGCAATTTGTAAGAAACTGCTTAGCTTGTATTATTTCATCTTCATTAATATTTTTCGAATTCCATGTTATTTTATAAAACAAACATATAAAACAATACTAGTATATAAACATAGAAATTTAAAAAGAGTGATTAGAAAAACAATAAAAGTACGATAAAGAACGAAGGAAGACGCATAGGGAGTGCATGTGCATGGACAGAGAGTAGGACTGTGGGAGTAGAACACTATTAGTTTGACTAATCACTCCATTCCTTTCTAATTTTGGTCTCCTACTCTTTTGGTTTACAACTAACTTTATTTGCGGGTTAAATTAGTCAATTCTTATTTGGAGTTAGGGAAGCAGAATAAAGGAACTTTTGGAGTTTTGGGCCCCCAAAATCTACGTGGTAACGAGTGTACCCGATCCGATTGATTACGCATACTAGGCCGGTTTACACTGGAAAGGAGTAAAGGACATAAACTAATTATGTTTACGATTCGATGTTTTCTACGCAAACGTATATATGAATGAACTAACATACATTGGTGAATTTGGAGTGACTTTTTTCTTTTCCATACTGCATTTAATTTCTAATCTTTTGGGGTGTACGTAATGGATTGATTCAAGGAAAATTTAGTGAAGAACTCCTATTTGTTTACACTTTGCTATAAAATGGACCGACTCTCAAGGAACTTAGAAGTGTGACGTCAAGTGTATATTTTCTATGTCAATTATGTAATCTTGTTTAGTCTCACGATAACTTATTGTGAGACCGCGGTCTCAAACAAGACTTATTGTTTAGGGTTTACCAAGTGATTAATACGGGATTTTGCCTCCCCTAATGCGTGCTAGTTGTCGAATTTGAACTCGGGATCTTGGAGTCGCAAAGTTAAAAATTTGACCTATTAACAAAGCTAAGCTAGCTAGATAGAGTGATGGAACTAAAGGAGTGACATGCATTGTTGATGGTCGTTCAACTTTCATCTATGGCAGCTTTGGACCCGCTTCTAACAACACATGGGAGGCGCATCAATAACAAAGGAAAACTAATTCTGCTGTCATATGCTGCAAGAGTTGGGAGTATTGCAACAATCACTACCTTACTTAACCACTTCTGGGATTATTTCCAAGGCTTGGGCCAAGACAGGAGGGGGTTCGTCCCGGTCCATGAGGCGTGCATGGGAAGTCGTATAGAAGTCTTAAGGCTGTTCGCGGCAAGGTACGGTGGCGCAATATTGAGCACCCGAAATGAGCAGCGGAGAAACATACTTCACTTGGCTGCAGCCAATCGTCTCCATAGTGTTGTCATGTACCTGCTAGATGAGCTACAATACGCAGACGTCAGAGACCTTTGTAGACGGACCGATGTGCTAGGAAAAACTGCTCTGACCTTGGCTGATGAGAGACATTATGCTGAGATAGCAGCCTTGATCAGGTTCAAGATGCCTGAATGACGACCTACTAGCTAGCTTCTTCGATGCCCGCCCTAGAGCTAACCAATTCAATTAAGCTAGGGTGAGTATTGATATATTATCTCGATATAATGTTTAGACTTTTCGGCACAGATTTTAAATTTTTAAGATGTGAATTTGACAATAGTAGGCTTTATTTTGTCAAATTATCTATGATTTGGACGACCTATCATATCTATTTAAGATTGACGATTTATCCCAAATTGTAAACAAAGTTGTTAGTTTGTCACTGCTATAGATTGAGGGTTGGAAAATAACATTACATTTTGCTTGGATAATCGGACCGAGTAATATCGGTCTATTCTTAGGTATGCACACACTCTCCATTTTAAGATGGTAACGAGCTACCTTCGTTTCTTTCAATTCTTTTTCGTATTACTGATTTGAAATTTTCTTAAATATTTTGATTAAACGTAAAGAGATAGATGAAATGGAGATGTATATGCTAATCCATGGGCGTTAGATGAACACATGACCTTTATAGTCCCTCTCCTAGCTATATACTACACCTTACCCGGTTTCCTTAAGACATGCTAACCAAAGCACTACGGCGAAATATCCACCCATTTTCTCTCTTGTCTTATGTATTTTGCATGTGCCTCAGCACGAGCTTGCAAATTAAACCTCGGTTTCCTTATCTTGAAGACTAATTAAGCATCTTTTCGTTTTGATTCCTCATTCTTACTTCTCCTACATTCGCTTTATTTGATAGTTTAATTTGATGAGATATTTGTGGCTACAATAGTTAAGGGTGTGGCCGGAGCACAAGGTTGGGTTCATTTGGTGTGATTGATTGGTTTTGGTGGTTGGGTTAGAGGTAAAGGCATTTTAACAAGGTGAGGAAATTCGATTTTCGATCAAGTTCATGCGAAATATCACATTATCTGAGTACTATCCCTCATAAAAATGAGATTATCGGATCCATCACTAATTAAGCTAGCTTCTTTTTTTTTTTTGGAAAATAGGCATAATAGATAGAAAACCAAGTTAACAAGGTTACAGATCAACAAAACAAGAACGAGAACAAGCATACATCAAATAAGTAAACTCAAATAAGTAACAAGGTAACTAATTAAGCTAGCTACTTATAAGTAAAAGAGCTAATCTACCCAAAAAGTAAACTCGAATTCAAGCTCTAACAAGATAACACGAACAACAATATTATTCAAGCGTACAAGAGATCGAAAGAGTAATCTAACCGGATTTAAATCATAGACTATATCAAAATGAAAATGAAAATGAAATATATACGGAGTATACCTTTCAAAGTTATATACTATACACAAGTCACACAGCTCCATTGAATCCTACAACAGCATAGTCCTACGTTCGATCAGCCAGCTAGTAAAAGGTAGACTGAGAGAGGGTTTCAACAATACGTATGTTTGAGATGATATCAAATTAATCAAACATTATGCATCTAATTAATGCCTCCACATATAACCCTTTGATCGTAAACAATGTACCAAAGCTAAGATACAGCAATAATAGTGCATGATTATAAATTTATAACCTCAAGTACTTACATGGCAATATCTCGCTTGCCCGAGACGCTTACGAAGGCAGCAGCATGTATGTATACAAGTAACTTCGCCTTCAGAGAAGCAGTATACACTGCTGCAGCTGGAAATGAATGAAGCAAGCAAGCTAAGACTCTTTGATTAGATTTGTAATTAAGGTCTTTAATGATTTGATTAACTGCCAGTTGACTTCAATATCACGTGATCTCACCTTAATTACCGCTAACTTAACATGCTTGCTCCGTACGATGCAGCGCGTTATCGGAATTTTTTAAACAACATTAACGAATCATGATATCGCATTACACTACATCGTACTGTTTCGTAGAGCTAGTTTAATTAATATCTGACAATCAAACATTAAATAAGTCTCGCGTTGATGGACTCGGGGTTCATCGATCGAAACACATGATATACGTCTAAAATAAGGAGCACTATTCTATCTCTTTGGAGAACCATTGTGTTAGGTTTAGAGTAGGTTTTTCTTGAAATATCCCGTTAATCTCTATCCGAGTAGAATAATTAAAACCACAAGAGCAGTGTACAAAGTTCTCATTATTAAGGTTGTTCAAACTCTAGGATTCCATCATTCGGAATGAGACGGGTTCAAATGGATATCAATGATTACAGGTGTACCTTAATCTACAAACTCTAATATACTCCTTATATATGAAATAAATAAAAACTCTACCAGCTCAATGAAAAGATAGCCCTCTTGATCCGGTTTTTAGACATTTTTTTGTCCAAGCCTCCAAATGCAAGGAAAATTAAAAAGCGAGTTGTTGGGTGAATATTGTCCTATTGTCACGACAATCAGTGTAGATGTGGTCCTATATGATTATAAATAAAAAATAAGGGGCTCGACTACGCAAGCGAGGGTTTGCATCTTTCCACGAAACGGAGAAGTTGGCCTGACAGTATCATAAGATCGGGTAATGCAATCTACCGCGTGCAGTTTGTAATAACGAGTCTCTCACCTCCGCTCCGAGGTCCGATGATCGAGAATGCGTCCGAGGGCTCTTTATCTCAAGTGTAGTACTATATATGATGAGCCTCCGATTTAGCGAGGCGGAGTAGTTCAGTAAATCCTTCTACTTTACGCTTTTGGTAGCAGGATAATCAACTTAGTATGGCCAGTGTCGTAGATGAAACAGTAGGTTCACAATCATCATGTCTGGATGATCTGACGGGGTCTGTGAGAAAGTCTACACATATATCTGTGTATGAGAATCATAAAGGAAATGCACTTTCAAAATCGCCCATTCCATTCCCTAGATACGGAACAAAACAAGCCCGATACGAGAAAAAACAGATAAGACACAGAATAGAATTTATCAGACGCTCTCTATCATGCCATTCCACTTCGAAAGAAGTCAGGCCTCCGAAGACGGGAAAGCATAGTCTTATAATACATTCAAAGATTAAAGTTTAACACATTTATGGTCAAAAATCAATTTCTATCCCAAGAGATGTAACTTCATTATTCTTCATTTCAGTCTCAGAAAAGGACTGAACACACTCGGAAAGCCACAAGATACACCACATGGTGAAGTACAAGGCTATGTTTCAGGAAGAAAATGTATCAAATGTTTGAGGAAAAATCCGACTTATACGAAACTCTTACACAAATCTCAGGCAGCAACCTTCTTCGCTGTTACTGAATTGATAATTGTGGCAAATTCTGGACCCTGCACAGCAAAATTATTAGAGTATTATATGTGCATCGAGTATCATTTTTGCAAGGGTTGTAGGAAATGGCATCTCATTAGTAGCATTTCATTATTCAGGCACCTATTAGTCATGTGTGTACAAACAAACAGAACTTATACCTTCAAGGAAGCGCCCCCAACAAGAAATCCATCTATATCCTCTTGCTTCGCAAGCTCGGCACAGTTGCCTCCATTAACAGACCCTGAAATTATTTAAGCAAAGCAGTTTAACAAGATATAGCTTCACACACTGTCCAAAAACATAAATTCACACAAGCAAAAATAGAAAAACAAGTGTGAAAATAATTCGGGATAAACAACCAATAAATCAAAGGGGGAAACTGGGAAGCAAATTTAAATTTTCTCTATAGGAAGTTCATAGCATCCATCACAAGAAAAGGTGGAATCAAAGGAATTACAAAGGTAAATATTTGCACATTCTCATCCCTTCAAATGTCAATGTGAGTTGTGATAGGGGCAGCTGCTGACTAAACAGTAAACAGCTGTCCATGCATTAAAGCCAAAATTAAAGTCGTAGCGCATAATCTGGGGAGGGGGGGGGAGTGTCATTGTAGCATGGGCATGATTATTAGGACAATAGATCTCTACCTCCGTATATAATGCGAGTCTTGGAAGCAACCTCTTCTGAAACATTCTTTTTTAGCCAATCACGAACAGCAACATGTACTTCCTGAGCCTGCTGAGGTGAAGCTACTTTACCAGTACCAATAGCCCAGACAGGTTCATAAGCAACGACAACATTTTCCCAGCTTGGCAGGGAATCTGCACATAGAAACAACATAATTTTCTAGCATTATTACTTCCCTTAGACACCAACTGACTGCAAAGACAATACACGTAGGAAAAAGTGGACTGTTATTTGCCTGCAAAAGCCTTCAATTGCTTGTAGCAGACGTCGAAGGTTTTTCCTGCTTCTCTTTCTTCTAACAGCTCCCCAATACAAGCTATTACTCCAAGACCTTCGCTAAGAGCATATGCAGCCTTTTTCCCTATAAACTGATATAACAGATCATTAAAATGTAATACACTAACAATTTTCCGATTATGCTTGCAAGACAGTCAAAGATTTACCTCGTCATTTTCACCAATAACGTGTCTCCTCTCTGAGTGTCCAAGAATAACCCAAGGGCAGCCAAGATCCTTCAATTGCTCAGCACTAGAGGGGAAGCAAAATACCATTTAGAGAACTACCATATGGACAGAAAAATAACAGGATAGGGAACACAATGTTGAACAACCAAGGACAAATTTGCTCTCGTTCAAGAACATAGAACAAAGACCAATCAGAGCCTAAAATAATAGATGGAAACAGCAAAACCATAACACCAAGTCACCAATATTCCTAGATATTCTGTGCATAATCTCCAAACACAAGGGAGACTACGCACCTTAGTGAACAATGTGCTGCGAAAAAGAAGATTAATACAACACATGTGACAACTTACAATCACCTGATTTCTCCAGTAAACGCTCCGCCTTTCCCCATCCAACAATTTTGAGCTGATATTTCGATTCGGTTAGTTAGAGAACTCTTGACTTGATCAATGTAAATGAAGGGAGGTGCCACAACAACATCTGCAGAGTCAGCCGAGGAAAGCACAGAGTAAAGTTCATGTCTAAAAACATTAAAAATGCATACTTTAGCCCAGATTTGAAATTCAAGAGGGCATCACAAATTGAAGTTCATAACCACCACGAACCAAAAATGAAGGCTTTTATTATAAGTATGTAAAGTAACATTGCTGAGGGGACTTGGATAAAAAGAATGGAAGCATCACCCCCATATATGGACATTTATCTCCTACAACTGTCATACATTTTCTCTTTCAAAATAATTTTCCACCGAAACTACCTTGTAATAGTCAAAAGATTTGGAAAAGGGATACTTCAGAACAATAAAAACGGGATGCTTGACACTTACAAGTTACAAGAGCATTTACAAATATCAAGTAACTAAAAAATGTACTAGCGGGATCCAAGCTGGGTCGTTTACAACTACATACCAAGGTCATTCAACATGTAAAGGACTGCCATCTAGATAACCCAGAGCATCTAAGATAGCCATAATGATTATATCCACATGTACAACTTCAGTTTCGTAGGATGAAGGCATAAGAGGACCTCACCAACATCAGGCTCCAGTGTGGCACTGTTCAGGTCTGAAACGAGCTTGGTGATTGATTCCTTTGTTCCATTCTACAAGAGAACAAAAGATAAGCTATAAGCGGACAGGAGACAGAGAGGGTTGACAACAACAACAACAACAACCAAGCCTTATTCCCAAAATGATTTGGGGTCGGCTAACATGAATCATCATCTAGTAACCGTCTTGTGTACAGAGAGGGTTGACATTCAATCAAAAAATAATCACATCGAAATCTGAAACTAGGTGCACAAACTCGAACTAAGTTTTCATGCATCTAGAAAATCAGTGGCAAATGAAGGAGCATTATCAAACCAAACAGGTCAAAAGATTGTTTACTAATTTCTATATAATGACAAATTGCCAATACAACAAAGCCCAACGAGGGGCTAGTTGAGAATAAGGTTATCTCCACCAACCTAAAAAACCTCAAACAAAAACTGCAATAAACCTGAAAACAAATCACACGAGAAAAAGACGTGCATAAGACAGACGAAATAGTAAAAGCAGTTAAAAAGAGAATAGGACATGAGAGGATCAATGAGCGGCCGCGATGCAAGAGAAGATAGAATAGCGATGGACATGAACATAAAAAGTGACACATAAATTGAACACCAGCCAAAAGCAGAGGGCAAGAGAGAACATAAAATCAGAGAAGTTGCGGACAAGTAGAAAAAAACAGCTGATAGAGTGATACTTACACATTTCCAGTTACCACCGACAAAGAACTGCAATCAAAATAAAGTCCACAGGTTAGAAGATCTATCCAGCCATAAAAATAAGTCGAGATATGAACTCAAATGCTTCATTTAGCACAAAACAACTTAATCAAGAGTCAGTGATGCTGTAGAAGGAAAGCAAACCAATCTTGTTCTACACAACATTACAAACTAATCTTGTTCTAACCAACATAACCTCAATGCCACTGAAGTAGCTTCCTGCCGAGGCGTGTACACGGCCTTACGCTGTGATCATAGAGAGACTAGCTGTTTCGACTTAATGTTTAGTATACCAGATACCTCAATAGGATCAGCAAATTACTCATATGTCAATGCATTTTCAATCAATCCCCTAAATTAAACCAAGAAACTAACATTTCTCCCACATTTTCGCACGAATTTCATCTGAATCGAAATCAAAGACGATAACTTCTCTAAAAATGCAGCAGTAACTCCACGTTTTCTAATTAATCGACAAATTTTACCAAACAGATACTTCAATCTTACGCAGTCGCAACTCCACATTTTCTAATTAATCGACAAATTCTACCAAACAGATACTTCGATCTTACGCAGCCGCAACTCCACATTTTCTAATTAATCGACGAATTCTACCAAACAAAACGAAGTCGAATACCTCGTAAAATCAAATCATCGCAATAAACTTAAATTATAAGCTATCAATTAACATTATTTTCACTGAGATTAACAGGTAAAATCAAAATTAAATTAAAGTATGAATATATACCTTGCCTGAACCAGCCATGGCAACAACGCCGCGGGAACCGCGGCGAGTAGAGGAGAGGCGTAAATGAGACTCAACATGTTGAAAGAAAGAAGACTGAGTCGACACAGACGATTCGAGATTGAGGAACGATCGACGGAGGCCGGAGAACTGAGTCGACACCACCGAGTTAGGGTTTGTCAACTGCGACGCCAGAGATGTCGACACTACCGCCATTGTTCTTCAACCTTCTTTTTTTTTTTCTCTCTCCTCTTTCTTCGTGTGTACTTTTTGCTGCTGCTACACTGAAGAGAAATGTTAGGGGTTTTTGGGGAGGAAGAAAGATACTTTCTTGTACGCGTTTTATCGCGCGTGTGATTCACTTACGTTGAGATGTTTCTTGATGGATTGATCTGACGGTGGTTAAGGAGAGTGAAATTGACGCGCTGGATAAGAAGGTGGGGATTGGTGAGATTATTACAGTGGAGACTTATCTGTGACTTGCGGTTGGTGTGGTCGTGGTCATATATGACACTCTCATGAGTGGTTCGTGATTTTGTCAATTTGATAGATTCATTCGACGTCGTTTTTATCTGAATTTTAAGTGCCCACAATATTGTTTTTTGAGGTGTCGCGTTTTTATTTGCTCGTACTTATTCGATTTAATCAGTTTATCAAGAATTTTTACAAATTTGTGTAAATTGTAGCATATGTTAGACTGAATTTTCGTGAAATTTGCCTGCATGTTTAGCTCATGTATCCGGAATTATCCTTGATGTCGTCCCTACTTTCATGTCGAGGTTGGAGCTAGGTGAACGATCCGGACTTGCGGGTGTGGTGACTGGTGGATTGGTGATCGTTTGCATGAAGCGGATGCATAGATTTGAGTATCAATTCATCACATATGTCCTGTGACTTTGTGGGTTGGTTTTGAATTGATTCATAGGCTTGAAATTTAGAACCATGAAACACCAAACAAAGAAAAATCTTTTCGCATTTAATGTGGATAAGAACTCGACCAACTTAAGATCAGATTTATATTGTAAGGTGGTGGTTGTTTTCCATAGTACAACATGATTATAATGTGCAAAACTTGGTACGAAAAGAACAGTTCCCGTAAGACAAATGGTTGTTGTATTGTATGCTTAATTTCTTGATGAAATGTATCTTTCATAGCCACCAAGATTATAACATGCTGTATATACAAATGAATGAAGTTCCATGGGATAGTTAAGCTTGCGCTAGACCGCCGTATACCAAATGGGATTGAGATCAGACGAAACAAGAATGATTTCTCAGGGAAGTACAAGTTACGGTATCTTGGTAAGTCAGTAAGACTTGTGAGTTGGGAGTGTGTTGAAAGTAGCTGAACCATACACATACTGTACACAGCACAGCATTACAGACTTCTAACAAAGAGGAATCGAAAAATCATACCTCGCACCTCTTAACCGTGTGTTTGTGACGTTTGTCAATACTCTGCTGAACGCCTTGTTCTTATCTTTGATCTCATGTCATTCCTGTCAAGCGGAAGCCTAAGCATAACAGTATGACAATAAGTACATGTTTCGCATACTGTCAACTTCGGGATTCTATCTAGATTAATCATTTGGCTGGCCACCACCAATTACACTATCTGATGAGCTGTCCTGTATACTATGCGATGAACACCTACTAGATGAACTAACTTCTGCTGCGATGTCTTTGTTTCGGGGTAATTTCCCACAATTCGTTTTGCCAGGTGATGTGCTTTCCTGTACAAAAAGGGTAAAACTTAGCCAGTGAGAGCATGTCTAGAATTTTCTTCTTTTAAAAGAATTGGACGAAACAGAAAATGTAAACAAACGTGTTAAAGTGATAGAGCCTAGATGAGACCTCATCAGTGGTGGATCCAGGTGTTTTCAGCTCCAAGTCTGTCGCAACAACGTTGGATTCGTCATTTTTGTCAATTTGCTTTTCTGTCTCTCCAGCTGACAAATTCTTGACTGCTTGTCTGCCTGAAACTTCGGTTCTACTACATGGCTGTGAGGAAGGAGCTATATGTTGGGTACACAGCTGCTCAGCTGGAGGATTAGGTGCCACATACGGAATATAGGGCGGACATGGGTTTTGGAAGATACCAGGGTTAGGGCTACTGAAATACGGATATGGATGCAGGGATGGATGCATAGGAATTGGACCTGGAGGAAAAGCAAACGGCATGGGATATGGATAAGCGGGTGGATGTTGAAGATGAGAATCTGAAGCAGGCCATTGAAAAGACCCAAGTCTCTGTTGACACTGTACATTAAGCCCTTCTATATCTGATTTTAAAGTTGCCTTCTCCTCCCTAAGATCATTCTTCTCTTGTGCTAACTGTTCAAAAACAAGAGATAAGAACTCTTTCATGAGGAATACTTTCTCAGTCTCATGAATTTATAATTGTGTGCGAAAACAAGTACCTCTTGAGATTCTTCACTTAATGCAACATGTTCAGCTTTAAGTTTGTCGACTTCAGCGGTTAGCTCTCTGAGAAGCTGGATTGTGTCATTAAGTATGGTTGTCTTGTCATTCTTTGGCCTATCAGCATCTGTGTTCCACAATTAACATCCACCAGTCAAAATTTCCAACACATGGACAACAAAGCCATGTTCAGATGTGAGTACTTCATAGGTAACTTGGATAAAGAGAAATAGAGAGAAATAGAGGGGAATCTAATCTAATATATATATATATATTATAAAAGCCGAGTACAACCCTTCATTGATGGACACTTGGCACAACCCTATTGGATGGAATTTTAAAAAATATTATTGATTATTAGGATATGGAAACACATATAAAATATTAAAATAGTGATAAGGAAAATTAATAAACAATTAAAAATTATAATTAGTTGTATATTTAGATAATTTAATTTAAATAGAAAAAGGAAAGTTTTAAAATCTATTAAGCGTAGAAAATATTAACAGTCTAGAAAAATGATTTCCAATCTATACAAAGTATATGATTTTCTTCGAATTTGTTAATCATGATCGGAATATTTGTCACACATTTTCATTTTGCAACACATCTCTCACAAAAAAAATAAGAGTTCCAAAAAGAATGTGCAAATCATAGAGAATTAGGAAAAGTATAAGCCTTAATGTGAATTATTATTAGTTTAACAAGTGATATTCCGTTTACAAATTTTGCCAATTCGACTTTTTTCGTACAAGTGTCGAAAGAGTTTTATTCAATAATATTTAATAAAATTTAAGCCATGTGTTTAGAATATACTAATCAGTAGTACGTAAGGAAAAATGTCTATACAAAGAGTTAGTAATTGGTTCATGAATAGGGTTTGCCATTGCATGGTGTATTTTGTTATATATGTAGCATTGGTTCATGAATTTGGACATACAATTTGTTCTTTCTGTTTGTGGCTTCTTGAGTACCATTGTTTGATTTGTTTTATATTATTATCAGAATCAATTTTGGGTGGGACATTATTGTGTCATGTAGCAAAGGGTTTGGTTGAGTCAGATTCTACCACGCCGAGTTATTGGATTTCTTGGATTGTGTCACCTTTGATGCAAACAAATGTGACTTATTATTATAATAAGTGACTGCATAAAGTTCTCCGTTTACAACTCATATGTTATTGCAATTTTACAATTCGACTCTTCCATATGTTAATTTAGAGCTGAAAGAGTTATATTTCAAAAAGTTCAACTACATTAAGCAATGCTATTGCTTATATGTACAATATCAAACACATTATAAAGAAATGAATGAAATTCAAGCAGTATAACTTTTTCCTCTATGTCAGAGTATAGTGAAGAAAGTATGTCGATACAAAGAGTAATAATAAAAAAATAATGAGTGAATATGATATAAAAGTTTGACCAGAATTTATTTTCTCCTTTTTTTATTGGATTCTCTTGACTACTATGGTTTCTAATTTTTCGAATGTTTCGTTTGCTTATATGAGTGTACTTTTCACCTTAATTTTCCAGATATGGTCAGAGCGGGTTAGGTCATATTAAATTCATGGCATGTCGAATCGAGTCGGTTTCGGTTCGGGTTGCTATCGAGTTGGGCCTTATAGTTTTTGTGGTGTTAATTTTTTTTTTTTTTAGATCCTCATTGGGTCTGGTTACTAAAAGTTATTTGATCGCATCATCTCGAATTTTAATCAATGTTTTTTGGGTTTTTAGACATACAGTGAAGTCTCTCTCTCTCTCTCTCTCTCTCTCTCTCTCTCTCTCTCTCTCTTCTTGACTACTATTATTTCATATTTTTAAAAAGTTTCATTTTCTTATAAGAATCGAAATCGAGTTCAAGTTGAACATTATTATGTCATGTAGCATTGGTTCATAAATAGGTTTTCATGAATAGAATTGAGTTGACTCATGTTCTACCACGTCGAGTTTTTGGCCTGGATTTCTTGCATAATGTCACCGTTGATGCAAACAATTATCTAGACTAAATATACTTTGAAATGATAACAATATAATAAGCTCTGATAAATGTTTAATTACATTTATAATATCACAACTAAAGTGTATTTTTTTCATACATTAAATAAGGGTTAATACGTGACATTTACAATGCAACATCACCATCAAAATTGGAGGGAGTATAAGTCTTTAAGTTAGTTATTATTTTTAAAATTGATTATAAAGTTCTCCCTCTACTACTTGCTATTACGTGTGGTAATTTATTGTTGAAAGAGTTATATTTCAAAATCTTGGATTAAAAGTTAGAATCAGGAACATGACACTTATTAACATAATTATGTGTATAGTTAATGACTTTATTAATTTTTTAAAGACGATCAATAAATGATATAAAGATAATGATGTAAATTACTAAGCGGAATATGTTTCTCTTGGTAAGATGATTACGTATGTGTAGAATTATAGGTTTCTTTGAAATCTCAACAAAGATAACAATAAATGAATAATGCCAATATAGTTGGAAATTGGGAGGCTCGCATCAATTTCACGTATGGTTAGAGCATGTTGGGTTATATTGAGTTCATGTCATGTCAGGTCTACATGAAATTGATGTACTTTTCATAATTTATTATATGTGAAAGTACTTTTTGTTACGAATCACACGATGTGCATTTCATTATTTATTTTTTAATAAATATTTATTCTTATATTTGTAACTCAAACGCTCATCTCGATCAAAACGTCATCTTTATTGTTATTGAGGTGGTAGTAATTAACATTTTTATAAGGGATATCCAATACTCTTTAACTGATATTATCTGACACTTATAAATTCATAGTTAAACTATATTTTTTTTGATACGTTAAATAATGTTCAACATGTGACATTTATGTGTAGAATGTGATTATCTAACACCGATTTTTTTTTTGTAAACAAGTATGATTGATACAAATAGGGAGCCCGTGCGCGGCACGGGCACGCAAACTAGTCAAGAGTATTGGATAACCCAAACAAACCAAAAAAAAAAAGGAGTGGGGAAAGGAATGGATTGTGAAAATAGTACAAATTGCAGGTTGAATTGGGGACTACTTAGCAAAATTTCTATATTCAACAGTTTTTGGTATTTGAGTACTGCTCTAGCAAACATTTCTCATGAATGTGACTTATCATATTCTAAAACTTCCCTTATAGGACTGCCTTCACATTGCTTTACTAAAAACAGACCTTTTGTCAGCTTCTGCCTTGCAAATCACACTATGCATTTATGCAAACTAAATTTCATCTGATTATGGGGCACAAATTTTATATAGCATCAATAAATTGAAATGAGAGAGGGAAAATTTCCCTTACAAATCATTCGAATTTTTGAAGGACAGGGAGAGTGAACATGGATCTCCCAATTCGCTACCATTCCTTTCTTTATCCCAAAGAATTACAATCGAACCAACGAAATTCGGATCTCTCTCTCCCCGTCCCCTATCATTCCCTCTATAGCAAAGTTGCAAGAGTATTATTGGACCAGTGGTTGTCCATATTATTGATAATTGCAACAGCTTATTGTAGGCGTTAGCCATAATTTCACCACTCATTCTAACAATAAAGACGTATCAAGACATCCACTATCGCCTTGCCCAACTACTTCACATGTCCTTCCTCTACTTATCTTACGTTACATGCTTTTCTTACTATTTCCTTTACATATAATTCATTCACTCCCATGGTGCATCCCATAGGTTTCACAATTTATGATCCAAGCAGTGAAGCAACCAAAGTAAAACCAAGCATTTTCCTGGCACCATGATGTCCTTTCATCATGCACGGAATAGAGAACTTGAACATATTTCACAAATATTCCATAAAGAGGTAAGTGGATTATACTTTGAAACAAGCAAATTAATCTCACTGCTCAAGTAATTAGGACTTTATGAGGATGTGACCAAATCTCTAGAAACAGGTCAAACTCGACAAATAATACCTACCTGCTGAAGCTATGAATGCTCAATTCTATCATCTATCTAAGGATTTCAGTTTTACATCATACATTGAATCAACTCCAGCATATATAATAGTCACAGGCGCGCTACAGGATTTCAAAGCACACTAAGTAAAAGGATCATTAGAGAACTTACCAAGCACATTCGCCAACTGAGAGAAATTCTCATTCAGCAGATCCCTTCGCTTCTTCTCACGGCCCGCTTTTTGACGCTTTCTTATAGCAGCTGGATCCTCAAACCCCGTTGACATTGTAGCTAGTTGGAACTCCGAGTTGTCCATGACCTAAAGACAGCAAATTAAATCTGCAAGTACAACGTAATAGAATATGCTCGTGAGGAGTTCATGACCCATATATTTATCTACTAAATGCTTCAATTGACTGCACTGCCTCAGAATAGGCAATTGATGATCATTCTGAGATTCTCACATAATTTTGCCTGCTTAAACCACAACCAGAGCGTAAATTCAGCAAGCAAGAGCTTAAAGTTAGAGTCTTTTCCACACTGATTATCCAGCTCGATATTTCAAAGAGATAACACCAAGAGGTTTCCAGAAGTAATCCATCAATATGGTAAGAATGACAGCCACCTTTACAAAACTCAATCTGCACACTAACATGGCTAGAAAGTGGGCATCGTCGATGTTCCCCACTTTTCATGGCTAGCTGGTACATATGTGGTCAGGTACCCCCATGGTTCTCTATTGCTAAGCTGACTAACACACAAAAACCTACGTTTTCAGTCTCAAACAAACAAAGCACACAAAAAGTCACCATTTTTATCCCCCCCTTTCAGCTTAATAACACTGTCAATCAAATCAAGTAAATGCCACAGGTTTAAATACCACGAAATAAGTTAAACCAGCTACCCTTATATTCATTTAGTGAGGTAACTTCGATTAACTGCATTGCCTCAACACATGCAATATGTGATCATTCTGATATTCTCGCATCATTTTGACAACTTAAACCAAAACTCCCAAAGAGCAACAAGGCCGCCTCACTTCACAACCTCATGAGGGGCGTAAATCCAACAATCAAGAACTCAAAGTTTGAGTCTTTTCCACAATGATCATCAAACTCGCTGTCAACAACGAGACAACGCCACGTGGTTCCCATAAATAACCGGTCAATATGGCAAGAGTGACAACCACATTGACATAACTCAACCTTCACACTAGCATAGCAGGAAAGTGCGGAGCACGTCATCGTCGATGCTCCCCACCTTTCATGGCTAACTAACACAGAAATTATCAGGTGACCCAGGGCCCAGGATCCTCTATTGCACAGCTGACTTACACACAAAAACCTACCTTTACAATCTCACACAAACAAACTACAACAATTATCACCTTATTTCTCCCCTCTTTCAGCTTAATCACACTACAAATTGAGTAAAATCCGCAGGTTTAAATTTTCTTTAACTATTAATCAACAAAACTCACTATAAATCACATTTTATAAAGAACAATGTGCCCTTTAGAGCTCCATTCAAATAAGTTCTTGCCCACATATGATCAGATACCCAAAATCCCACCTTTTTTAGATTTTCAAATCAGCGCACAATAATCTTCTAATACCCAGAAAAAACCCACCAAATAAAAGTAAAAAACAAGTGCTTAATTTCACTAAATTTACAAAATAAACAAAAATAAAACAAAAAATTTAAACCATCTTGTAGATAGATAAATAAATGGATGAAAAGGGTAAAAGTAAATTGAAAACGAACCTTAATATGAGTAGGAATTGGATGAAAATGTCAATGTGGTGGTGAAAGATCAAGAATCAAATGGCGTAATTGAGAAGTTTGTGTGTTTTGTTGAAGTGGTGTATGATATGGGGGGGTTTGAGCAGATAGATTGGGAATTTGGGATAGACGAAGTTTAGTTTAACCCCATCTCATTCTGCCCAGCAGCAGCCCCCTGTTTCGGACCATTCCACTCACATCTTTGTCGCGGTCACCTTTGTGATGACGGTGGTATATTCGCGGATGTCACGAATTTCAGCCGATTCTCATTATACGTAGAGTTTGAAACGTGTCTCAATCTCATTCTATAATGGTAAAACTTGGGTAAGAAGTATAAAGACTCGAACCTCGTCTTTTTATCGTTTAGCTTCTGTTTTATTTTTGTTTTCATCAAAGTTTCAAAGTACGGGTGGAGGTTTTAACACTTCTCGATTCATGTGAGAGAAGCATTAAGAATTGGGACTCATACGGAAGAGTGTAAAATCAATCATGTGAGTGTATAAATCATTACCCTCAAGAAACATCGTTAACTTATGGGTTGGGCGTATACAAGTTCTTATCAAATTAAGTGAATGGCTGAAAAATAGACAACGATTTCTTGCGCCAGTTTTTCTTACTATTGATTAACAAATTACCAACTATTGTCTATCAATGTAAAAGTTCAATGTAAAACTAACTTGATTCTGGTGACATGAGATGATTTACATTAACCCGTAGCTTTTGAGCTTTTGATCGATGAGGCTTGACAAGTGACGTTGACCCAACTTCATGTAGTTTGGACTAATCTTATGAGATTTAAATTACATAATCTAATTTAACCCGATAAAGTGTATTGAGTCTAAATGTTTAACCCAAACCATAGCCACCATATTTTAAGCTGAGAAAAACATAATATGCGACTTTTCTCCTTTTAGAATTCACGACCACGAATCCGTGATTAACTTGATCATGCTTGTAAATGATTCGAGTTCAACCTTAAATCCTTTGGGTCGGGCTTAGATCGACTCGTTTACACCCCAAACATTCGATCGGACAAAATAATAGGTCTCGCCAAGGCCCAAAAAACCAAGACAAAAAAAACCGAAGAGCAGCGCACACGACAGAAGAACTTTGAAGGTGGTGGTCCGGTGGAAGCAAACAACCGCGAAAGGGGCTGACTTCGCCGTCGCAACCGCCGAGCCGGAGGAGAGAGAAATAAAAAGATGGACGACGACGGCGGTACTTTGGCAGCTCCGACGATATTCATCCTCGTCGCGCTTCTTCAGTTCGTCCCCAAATACTTCGAGAGCCAAATTAGGGTATTTCCTACCACTTTAATCAACTTCAATTTACATTTTATTTATAATTATGATGATTTTGCGACATCTGTTATTAATCATAATGTTTTAGAGCCTTTAATTTTAAGCATTGAAGTCAAATTTGGCGTAATTAGGTTATTTTTCCCAGCAATTTGGTAATTTTGATGATCTTAGTGCATTGCTTTCGAATTTTCGTGACAAAGGCGGGGGCGGCATTATTGCGAATCGAAGTCTCGAACATGTGGTGAAAGGCGGAATTTTGATTAGTTTTCTCTTTGTTTTTGCAATATGTGTTGGTAATTATAATTCTGTAGAGCATCAAAGTTTTGGCATTTAAGCCGAATTTTGTATGCGTGTAGTTTTGTTTGATAAATTTAATGGATTGAATTAGGTTCCTTGGTTTATCGGATTGTCGATTTGATGGTTCATGTTGTAAGGGTTGAAATTTTGGTGATGAGAAGCTGAAAACTTTGTTGCTTTATGATCATCCTATATAAAGCCTTGGACCAATCGGATTTTTCGTGTATTTAGATTGATGCGATTCTATTATTTCACGAAAGCTCTAGCATAGTAATATGTTTGTAGTTTGGTGTTGTGTACAAGTCTAGCCATTTTTTCATGAGTTTGTGTATAAGTTTGGTGAAGACTTATTGACTGGTTGTTCTATTCATGTCCAGAATGGGGGAGCCGCGAGTACTGAGGAAAATAAGTTGCGCGCTGAAATAAAGCAGCTCTTGAAAGAAGCTAGCACCTTGACTCAGTGAGTATTTTGAGTTGTTCATGACACGTTTTGTTCCCTAATCTGGATTTCTTTAAAATGAATTCAATTGGCACATAGATGTAGATGGTAATTAACCATAAAGTTGGTGTTACAATGCTGTTACACAGCTGCGACCTATTTGGGTTTTGTGTTGGTCTTATTTCATTATAGACAATGTTGCCTGCAGTATAAGGTTTTGCGTGAATGCCTGTTTTGTTTATTATGAATTGCCATTCACGTTTCGAAATTAGACCATCAAGGGTGTGTTATGTATACATATGACCAGATCAATCATTAGCCTCACCACCCACCTCGCCATCACCTACTACACCATCTGATGAGCTGTCCTGTGTATTATGAGATGAACCTACTAGAAGAACTTGTTCTGCAGAAATGTCATGTTTTTTTATAGGTAGCCTGAAAACCCATGCCCCCTGGGCAACATAGCTATAATGAACAAAATGTTGTACACTTTATTCTGTGTTTGGCAGATCTTAGGTTGAGCTATTTAATGAACCGAGTTGTTTTATCCCTTGTTTGATCCTAGGCCATCAACATTTGCCCAAGCCGCAAAGCTCAGGAGAATGGCAGCAGCTAAGGAGAAAGAGCTAGCAAAATGTAAGTTGCAAATTATAAGTATTGTAGTTTATCATGTGTTTCTTCACTTCAAAAGTATGTAGGCAATGTAGCTACAAATTAAAAGTATTATAATTAGAAGTTAATAGTGTTAACCTCTCAGTGTTCGTGACCTAAGGGTAGGGTTCTGCCACCCGACCCTCGCTTAACTTGCTGAAGGTGGGAATCTTTGTGGCCTTCGGCTGATGTTAGTGTTGTTGGAGCCTTGTAGTTGTAGGGTTATACCATATGGTCACAGAAGTGGCTTTTGGGCTAGAACTTCATTTTTTCATCGTTGTGTCCGCTTTTAGTCATTGATCACTTAGAAAAAAAGCTGTACTTGAGTGCCTCTAATATTCTGCAAAATTGCTGGCAGTAGAAGATTGAAAAGTATCAAATATGGACACCCTGCTATGTTTTTAATTCTCCAAAGTTTATCTAAAATAGTGAACACCATTTGCAGATCAAGAACAGCAGATGCTAGAGAGGAAGTCAGCTTATGATCCATATATGAAATATGTGACTCCTGTAAAGGTGCCTATTCGTGGACTCTGCTTGAGTTATTCCTGAATTCCTTTGCGATTGCACGTTATTGATAAACCTGCTTGTTTGCAGGCATTGACGTATCTTTTACTGGCTGTTTGCTTTTGGAAATCCCCTGTCGCGGCAATATCTAAAGAACTTGTTCAACCCTTTGGTGAGGAACTTCTACCTTTTTTTTTAATCTGGTAGGATGGGCTGGTTCAGTTTACAATTTATTAGATCTAATAATTGCAATCTACTCCGTTCTTATTGGCCTTCTGAAACCCCTGGGGAAAACACATATATCATGGTGTACAATCTCGTAAAACAATTCATTATCTGATCTCATTTGTCGACTTGTTCCAGGAAGCATTTTATCTTGGAAATCTGGCAGTGGTTCAGTGGACAAAGTGGTGGTACGTGTTTATATTTTCTTAAAAGCTTATATCCCCCGGTTACCTGAGTTGTGAGATTTATCTCTCATATAGGCTTGTGTCTGAGGAGTTTATCTTTAAGGTGCGAGATCTGAGTCTCTTCTAATTCGGTAATTAGCTTTGCAAGCAACGATCTTTTACTGCAGGACCCTTTGGGTTATAATTGTTATAAATGGGTTCTCATGATGGTTCTCCTCTGGGTGTTAATGGTGTTCTTTCAGCTTATGAACTATTGCCATTGTAAGAATATGAATGGAATTGATGGGCATAAAAGTTTTAGACTTGAATTCGCACATAATTAGTGAACTGATAACCCTATTTCCTAGTTTCCTCTTTCATACATGGTCTTTATATTATTTATGGAATCCTGCTAATGTTAGCATTCCACAGGTTGGAATTATACCTTGGCTAATCTTGTGCACACGAGTGAGCAAGCTTATCTGTCGAAAGGTCATCACCTAAGACTGGGAGAGCCTTACTTTTCTTGTGCTGCTAATGCTTATTAGTGTGAAGGGGTTTCAGAATCACGTCTTGCAGGCATTGGATGAGCAATCCAGTTGACCCTTTTGCTTACACGGGCATCATTTAATTTTCTTGCTGAATGCCCTGTTCATATAGTGTGTTGATAGATGATCTTATGTAACGGGGTGGTTAATTTTCTTGAATTCAGAAGGGTCAGTATTCCTGTTTTTGCTCCATCAGTACTCGATACGAGTCTCCTATATAGTGAAGTGATCACATTGAGCCAATTGCTTAGCGAACATTTTTGTAACTTGTAATAGGGATATATAAGGATGTGGTTTGCTCATGTGAAGTGGTAGCAATTGAACTCATGAGTGTATGTGACAGGTTGATCGTATCCAAGTTGAAATCATATGGAAAATTTCTTCATATTGTCCACGGATCTAACATTTGTGAGGATAATGCTTTTTAGTTCCTCACTTTTTGTCTTCAAGTATTGTACTCGAACTCGAGAGATCCTCTCGCTTCCCATTTTAGTTACTATAGATTGAGTTGATTGTACTCAATTTATGTCAACGATAGGTGATAAATTATTTGCAGAAACCCAACTAATTCAAAATGATCATATTCATCGTGTAGTATCCCAAGTTACGCAGTAATGCTACGGTAAGACCGTTTCATCACATGACCAATTAATCGGTTACTTTTGATAAATTAGCATGTTACTTTTGAAACATATTAGTAATAGTTGCTTTTGAGATGTGTGAGACGGTCTCATACCTGTCACTACTCAAAAGGTCAAGCTATCTCGCAAGATCTTAGACTCAAATTCGCGAAAAAATAAGAGATACGCGGAAATTGTAAAATGTCATTCACTATCTTTCGATAATAATTAGCTGAGCTAAACCGACTAAAGAAAATTTTGAGACGAGAAAAACCGGTTCTTCTTCCGATCATTTTTTTACCCCAGTTTCTCAACCAGTCAATATAATCGGGTTTGCCGCTAAACAGATTCGAGTCCATCTAATTCCGCGACCAACCGAAGTCGTAAAAACGAACTTCTCCGGCGACTTCGCCACCGACGAAATATCAACCAAACCCTAAATATTGCGTAACTTTCACAAATTTTCTTCCAGAATTCGTCTAAAAAAGGCGAGAAGAGACAAATAGAGATTGTCGAACTGAGAAAAAGATGGCGGGAATGGGGGATGGTTACGTCGGAACGGCACAAGACGCCGTCAGAATACGGCGGCTTCAGAAGCAGCGAGACGCCGAACGTCGCAAAATTGAAGAGCTCAAGAACAAAACCGCCGCCGTCAAAGGCCAAGCTGGCCTCCTTCAATTCGGCTCCGGCACTTCCGAGGTTCTCTCTCCTTCTCTTCAAACGAATTATTACACAAACTTAAATTTAATCTTGTTTTGATGTTATTCGCGCGCAATTTAATCGACTTTTTACTGCTCATTTTTTTATCAATTTCTATGTTAGAGTTTCAATTTTTGGTAAAATTAGGGTTTTTAATGTTACTGTGATTTGATCGAACCTATAATTTGTTATATCCGACTTATTTGAGTTTGCTCTTCCAATTTTGTGATGGTGTGCACTGCACGGTAGGATTAGGGAGAGCGTAGTGTAGTTACTAGTTAGTTATTGCTTGTTCTTCACGTTTCGTACTACGACATTTTTCGAATTTTCGAGCACGAGGCGTGAAATGCTGTATTGTAATTCCTATGGCGGACGAGAATGGATAGGAATGAGATTGATAGGTGGTTGCTGAGATTGGATATGCGTAGACTTGTTTTGGTCTATTGGCGTTGAGTAGATGTACGTAGTTTGTTATATCCAACTTATTTGAGTTTGCTCGCCCGATTTTATGGTGTGCACTGCACGGTAGGATGACTTTGGGAGAGCGTAGAGTAGTTACTAGTTGGTTTGCCATGTCTCGTACTACGAGATTTTTCGAGCATGAGGCGTGAAGTGCTTTGTGGCTGAATGCTGTATTGTATTTCCTATGGGGGACGAGAATTGATAGGAATGAGACTGATATGTGGTTGCTGAGATAGGATATGTGTAGAGTTCTTAGTTGGTGGAGTGTTGTGGTCTGTTGGCGTTTGAGTAGATGTATTAAATACATCTTTAATAATGCGTGTTGCAGATTCTGGAGACTGCGTTCAAGAAAGAAACTATCGGTCTTGTTACAAGGGAGGAATATGTTGAGAAGGTACCTGGTTAATGCTCTTGAGGTTTTCTATACTGAATTTCATGGTTTGGAAACTTCTCGTTTTTTTAATTGCGTTCATGTCGTGTTGCATTCTTTAGAGGGTCAGCATAAAGAATAAAATGGAGGAGGAAGAGAAAGAAAAGCTACTGAAGCTTCAGGAAGAGTGAGTTGATCGTTAAGATGTGGGATGTTATTGGTACTTTATATTAGCCTTTTTGTGGTGCCTTTTCTCACCTGTTTAGGCTTGTTCTTCGTGCAGGGAAGCTCGACTTGAGCTAGAGAAGCGTCAAAAGAAGAAAAGGAAAACAAATCCCCGATTGTCATTTGCTGAAGACCTTGATGGAACTGAAGAAGAATTAAACCAACACAGTAAGAATCCTTCAATTGACTTGGACCTCTAATAGCTTGCTCCTATATGTATGTTCTTTGAGTTTCGCTTATGTTGAAACATGATCCTTTTCTTTTTTACTCAAAATGCATACTATGTCCAATATCAACCGATGGTCTGTTCATTATCAGGTGTATTTTGCACTAATGATTACTCAATTTGTCATCCAATAGTTGAGATGCATAACCAACCTAAATCAGTGAACTATGTGGGATCACTATTTATGGATATGAAGAAGTAGCACATTGGGTATTTGTTTATTAAGCTGAAAGGTGGGTTAAGGTCAATTCTTGGAAGTTCTTCCATAAGAGGGGGGGGGGGGTTGGCTAGTCAGAAGATGGGGACTCGAGTGTTGAGCAGGACTACATATCCGGATTTTCTTACGAATTTCGCCCATGTCAGTTTATTATTGCATACTTGTTGTCATGGCTGGAATTGTATATAATCTAACTATCTACTTTTTCCTTGGCAGAAAGTGAAGAGTTTGGCAAACAAAGAATTGGGAAACTTGGGAAAGACCCCACTGTTGAAACCAGCTTTTTGCCAGACAGGTCCTGCATCTTCACGTTCAATGTATATTCTGTATTTCTGTGCCTGTCTTATGCCTGAAGTTTTGACATGAGAGTTTGAAAAGCTGTGCAGTGAGAGAGAATCTGAGGAACAAGCAGAAAGGGAGAGGCTAAAGAGACAATGGGTTCTCGAGCAAGAAATGATTAAAAGTAAACACAACCCTTTAAAACGTGCTTTAAAGCTTACTAACCCTGTATCTTTTTCTCATTGCTTTTCTGATTTGGAATTTTAGATGAGCCTCTTCAAATTACTTATAGTTACTGGGATGGAACTGGTCATCGGCGAGCGATCCAAGTGAGTGAAATTCTGTTTTCTCTATATCTTACCTTATAATTGTGATTTTTCCTTTATAATAATTTCCTGAACATTACCGGAACTTTTCAGGTGCGGAAAGGTGATTCTATTGGGGCGTTTCTAAGGGCAGTGCAACAGCAGCTTGCTCCTGAATTTCGTGAAGTGCGGACTTCTTCTGTGGAAAATCTTCTCTATGTAAAAGAAGATCTAATCATACCTCATGTAAGATCTTTTTATGTGTTATATGGTGCTGAGATTTTTTATTGGTTTTTGCTTTTGATTATTTTGTTGTGCTTCAGGCTTACTGTTTTGTGTTTTGTTTTCTGTAGCAACACAGTTTCTATGAGCTGATAATAAACAAGGCAAGAGGCAAAAGTGGACCGGTAATATTCTCTCTGTCTATGTTATATTAGTTTGGATACATCGCAATCTCCCTACATACATTGTTGGAGATAGCCAACTAAGAGTGCTAGGCAACCATATTCGATTATAGAAAAAGAAAAAATTGCTGATGATATTCATGAAATTTTACTCTTTAGGGTGTCTTTGAAATTCATTGCTTGGAGAGGATGCGTAATGCTGTACATCTCAGAGATTGGGATGGACTAACTATCATGAACTTAGACACAATATCCATCTATCCTCAATTGTTACTTGTATTCATCGTATTTTGAATATATAATCTAGAGCTTATGTACGTAGTTATTGTCTACAACTTCACAAACTTCTGTGAAGTTGTTTCTGAGGTCGCTGCATGTTCTTACCCCATGAGTCTCTCCAGTAGATAATTTGGCTAGTTGAGAACCTGAATTACAATGGACAGTAAACCATGTGGTGGTTTTGCATTTATGCTGATCTCCTTGACCATTGAAAATTTTTGTGGTGCGGAAACTGCTGTTGTCAGTTTGTGGTTCTATCAATACAGCAATGTCATTCTTGTAAATGTCCTGTATCTTTTCACATCCGTCGTTTTGGTTGGTGCAGCCCTTTAGTGTGTATTGTAAAGTATGTTGCAATGGGATGCTGGATGCTCACTGCATCGTCTTTCTTAAGAAATGCTTTGCTAATCTAGAGGGCATCATGTTTTTTGGTGGTTCTTTTAAAGTTAACTCTTGTTGTTCCAGGATGAAAAGTTCTTCTCTATTCTTTCAGTTTCACTGATGTTTGGTCTGTGTTTGGTTACCGACAGCTTTTCCATTTTGATGTACATGAGGATGTGCGAACAATTGCTGATGCAACTATTGAAAAGGATGAGGTACTGTTCTGTTTAGCTGTCTCTGATGTATATTCAGCTCACATTTTTACACCTTTTCGGCTGTAATAATATGCTGATTTTGGTAAATGTTGTGTAGTAATTGTTAAGGGTTTTCAGTTAAAGGGACTAGGAAGGGGTTTGGGGAAGCTAAAAGTTTGGTATCAATGTTGGTTTGGTGAATCAGTGCTGAATTTTTTCTATTGGTCTAGTTTGTGTCCTTTTCATATAAAGTATTCTGAAGTTTAACTAAATTAAGCTTGCGAATCGTACCAAAGCGATGCGTGCCTACACTTTGCAATTAGGAAGTTGTTAAACATATCGCAAAACTTAGATTATGGTTTTGAAGAAACAAACTGCATTGGGTTCAAGGCATGCTAAACATACCCCTAGTTGGCATAGTGGATCAAATTGTTATCAGTAGTTGTTTCCTTTTTCTTGATTGAAGTTTGGGGGATGATCTACCAGTTTGTGGTTGATCATGCAGTTTGCTATGTTGCAACTATTTTAATAACAGATTTCTGCCAGCTGAGGTTTAGCTTAGAGCCGGTAGTCCTCAATTTGCATGGTAACCCACTTGTGTAGCATAGACTGTGATTGGGTGGGTTGTTGGATCTAAATGCTGCTCTGGAAACAATGAATGATAAATCTTTTGATGTCTGCAAGCCTTTTATACCCCTTCAATTTCTAAAATTCGAAGGGGTGACTTGCATATTATATTAAAGTGATTCAACGTACTCAAAGTTCCTCCTCATATTTTGCAGTCTCATGCCGGGAAAGTTGTAGAAAGACATTGGTACGAGAAAAACAAACACATTTTCCCTGCGTCAAGATGGGAGGTAACTTACTTTGTATCCTTTCTCACTTACCATTTAAGCTTATTGTTCTGTCCCTGGTCTGCAAGTTTACCCCTATAAATGCGATGTGATTATCTGTGTATATGACTCGGATAATTGATTCTGCCTATCTTAATTTGGTTATCAGCATATTCGTGGATTTAAGCTCAGCCAGTGTTCTTTATTTCTCTGCCTGGCTTGTCCTCACCCTCTATTATGCACCAGACCACCTCTACCCCAGTGCCTCTTGTGTCCCTTTTTTTTTTTCACCGACTCCCCCCCCTCCCCCGAGTTAGCGATTACTTCATTTGAAGCAATCCCTTAAATGAAATAAAACTTGAGAAATATATCTCCGTTGAACGAGCAGAGTAATCTTGTCCATTCTGATGAAGCGACATGGTCTATTTTGCAGATATATGATGGCACCAGAAAATGGGAGCGCTACACAATTCATGGAGATTGATTAATTGATCGACTTGTCACCTGGAACAATGGATTTTGCTCTTTTTAAACTGCTGTATGTAACATCTCCAAAACATGCATGAGAAAACAATTTTCCATTTAAACGAACAACAATAAATGATTGATTATAGCTAGTTTTGGCCCTATGAATAGTCGCTACGATATTGAGGATCAAGGTTGGCCTAATGGTTAGGAAACCAATCTGCCTGGGGGATGTCCCGGGTTCAAATCCTCATATCCCCACCCCCCGCAGCATTAGCTGCTCCTATGTACAAAAAAAAATAAAAAAAATAGTCGCTACGATGATCATGTTCAGCTGCTACTTAATAGTTTACACATCCGTGGATCCGAAACACGTCTTATTGTTACAACTAAAAACATATCTTATCGGATGTAGCCATAAAGACGATGAATATCTGATTAATCCAGTTTGATCATTACATTCACATTTATACTTATCCGTAATACTCCTGCATTTCTGCAACAATGCCGGACGAGGTTATGAATATGTAAGCACAAACATCATCTAATATCGGCGATTTAAATCGTTACCAAATCAAAACTTCAAGACAACTCGATTCTTACCCCTTTTTCTGCATCATCGAGAATCTAAACACAATAAATGCCTCTGTCTTCATGGCAACTTTACCTCAAACGGTTTATGGGAACTCGACAGGCTTCATCCCTCCTCTATGTTTTTCTCCGCCATGAAAACATCGACGTAAAATTATTGAATTTTTAAGAAATGCAAGGTTTGATTCAAAGAAATACCAATCTTTTTAATTTTTACCCCAAATCTCTCCAGATTATTATTTGTATTCTCAAAATTAATTTTTTTTCTTTCTCTTATAGTTGACCGGAGTAGGAGCAAGCGTCGACTAGTACAAGTGAAGTGTATGAATCGGATTGGAGGGTGTGCCGTGGAATTTCATGTCCTTTTTGTCACTATCTCTCTCACCTCCCCCTTCTCATTTCCTCCATAAAACCCCCAATTAGATCTTCCTACTCTCTCCATCTTTCTCTCTCTAAAACTCCCCCCTTTCTTTCTCTCACTAGAATAACAATGGCGATGATTAGGTTTCTCTTCCTCGCTCTCCTGCTCCTCGCATCCCCCTTTCTTCAAGGTAACGCTACTTCTCTCTCTCTTAATCAGATCTTCGTCAACTTCATTTCTTCGAATTTCGTTCTGTTTTTTTTTTCTCTTTTTCCGTTTCATTTTTTTTTTTGCATGTACGGATCTATTTCTAGGGTTTATGTTTCCGATACGATCGATGATTTCAGACGCGATTAGTTGTTTTTACCTCTGATTTAGATCTGCATGCGTTTTTTTTTACTGCATGTTGTGAATTTTTACTGTGTTAGTTTTTGGGAAATTGATTTGACAATGTTGTTCCGATGCATGTTGAATTTGATTGATTGATTGTGTTTTCCGTGAATCGTAATTCTGAAGCTAAAGAAATTAGGTGTGTGGATTAAACGTGTGAAGGAGAGTGAGAATTTTTTAATTGTGTGGTTTATAAATTGGATGAAATTCTGAGAGTTTTGAGATGTTGAATTTGGGGATTTTGATTAGTGGCTAGGTGTCAATCGGACGATGGCGCGGAGGCGGCCGCGGAAGTTGCAGCTGAGAACGATGATCTCGGCGTTGTTAACGAGGACACGGATTATGGAAATAATGATTTGAAGCTCACCGCAGCTCCTGGAGTGGAGACTGCTTGTGTTTTCCCCAAGAATAGCGCCAAAGGTATCAAAATGTCGTTTGATCTGTTTTCGAATGATTTGAGTTTCAGCTTGTTATAGTTTGAATTGTTTGGGTTTTCTAGTGTTTGATTGGATGTGAGTGGGTTTGTTTTGTAGTTGTGCTGGCTGGGGAAGAGACTGAGGTCCTTGTTGGAATAAAATACGATGGTAAGTGTCTAGTTATCGGTCTTGCTATTGCTTAATGGTTTTTGGATGATTGTATGTGACTACGATAACGAATGCTTACTTGAGTACCAGGAGAATTTCGATAGTAGGTGTGTGCAACTGCTATGAATGGCATCGGTTCTTGCATGTGGTATCTGTGTGTTGTCTTAGCTTTTTCGTGCTCTCGATTATAGGTTAGGCATTGGTATTATCATTACCTGTCAGATATGGGAGCGACATTGTAGCTAAAAGTAGCCAAGTATGCGTATTTACTAGTAGTTGAGTGGGTTTCACATGGGAGTTGGGACAGTGAGAGATTGCTAAAATATATATTCTGGTGAAGATGAGGATATAGAACAGATGATACAGGAATCTGTGTTATTCTATAGAGTGCCTTGTTATAAGCGAAACAGGTATTGAGGCACTGGGTAATTTAGTTGTTGTAGGGTGTTATACTTTGATATTTCTTTCCACTTTGCTACGGGTTAAGCTGAGCATACCGTGATGGAGATCAGTTTGATTTGCTGTGTTGCAAGTTGCAACTATTAATGTAACTCATCCCCATGAAATCTACTTCTAATATTAAAGGTGGGGAATTTGTTTGTCTGTGTTGTAGATAATTATATATGAATGTACAAATCTGTGTTTAAACTAAAGGCAATAGCTGGAATATGTTTGTATTGAATACATAGTGATGTTTGGAACTGGTTTGGGACTTCACAAAAGATTTGGATGGAAGTCATTGTATTGGTCTTTAACCAAAAAATAAATAAATTATGTAATCAATGTTAAAGGAGCGTGAAAGCTGTGCCACAGCCTTAGTGTGGTTTTACTGTAGGACTGCAGTACATGCCTGTCTTGAATAGTTGAATGACTTTTTTTTTTTCATTGTCCGTGATTTACCACAAAGTGAAAGAGATAGACAATGAATGTGCCAAGGAGTTAGCCTTTAACACTTAGATTCTTGCTTTTCTTAAGTGTGAACTAGCTACTCAACCTTTTGAAGTGTGCCAAGTTGACTATTACAGTTGATCTTACTTGTGTTGTGACGATTTTATTTTGTAGGGGACTCGAGTGTCAATGTTATCGCAATTCAGACCTTTGTCCATCTGCCTTATGATCATCGCTTGTTGGTTCAGAACCTTACCGCACAGGTACTAGAAGATTTTCATATCAAAGAATATGATTAGTACAAGAGTTTGCCATTTGTTCGTTCTGTACTTGTATGAATTTTCTAACATTGGTGTTATGATTCTAGACGTTTAACAATGCATCAGTGCCCCCATCAGCTCAAGCCACTTTCCCTTACTTGTTTGCCGTGAGCAAATACTTGCAGGTATATTTGTCTGCCTGGGTACATCATTATTGAATGTCCTCTTTTTCATTCCGGGAAGTTATTTGTAACATAATGTTCATCTTACAACTTGGTGATGATCATTGGATACTGAAGTCGATACTTCCCTTTGCAGGCTGGTACATTTGATCTTGTTGGCAAAATTGTATATGAAATAGAGAAGACACCATATCAGAGCACCTTCTACAACGGAACTATTGAAGTTGTTGAGGCTAGTGGTCCCTTGACCATTGAGACTGTTTTCCTTGTTACCCTTGCCTTTTCCCTTCTTGCAGCTCTCGGATTTTGGATACGTGGTCAATTCCAACGCCTTTCCAAGGTAGCTTTTAATCTAGTGGATCATTTGTTAAATTTGCTTTTCGGGGTTTGTCATTTGCGTTGAATTGCTCTTCTCCCACTATGCATGCTTGTATGCTCTTTGAGCTGGGTATTTTTGGCGGGGAAGCCTGGGTATATGGGGGTTAAGCTTAGCTCTGATTATACTTTCTGATACCTTCCACGTCTGTGTAGTCATATCATGCTTGCATCTTGCTATAGAATACTCCCTCATCCTCTTGGAATCTCCAACTTTGTCTCTGGTCTGGGGATGTATGCTTTAAGTAATTTCTGACGTTGACATGTGCATCTTCTGTTCTGTTGTCTGCTCTCATATTTTATGCACTCTTTGTTACAGAAATCGAAGAGGGCACCCAAGGTGGAAGTTGGAACTCGTTCAACAGACTCCTCAATGGATGAGTGGCTGCAGGTATGATACTTTTGCTCAAGGTTTTGACAATTTTCATATTTTGAAGTGGTTATAGCTGTACTAAATACAATGGTGGTAGAATTAATTATAAACTTCAACTTAAATGACATCCTCGAGACTATTACTTATGACGATTCATGTTAGCCGACCCCAAATCATTTTGGGATAAGGCTTGGTTGTTGTTGTTGTTGTTGTTGTTGTTGTTGCTTATACCTATTCTTCCGCTGCTTGTCTTTGTTATCCAGGGCACCTCTTTCACGCAGTCGCAGGCAAACAAGTCCAAGAAGAAGAAGTAGACCTGTCGACAGTGACGGACTGTAGTCTAGTTCAGACTCGTGTAACTCAAACCTCGAGCTCTCGGAATTTAATTTGGTTAGAGCAGAAGAGTCAACTTCAGTAGTGTAGTGTCAAAGGTACCAATACTTTGTGATTTTGTTGGGAGAGTGCCAATACAGAATTTCTTTACCTCCCTCATCTTTGACTGATGTGATGACACACGTTAAATTTTGAGAACCAGGGGTTTTGGCTTAAAGCATCATACAAACTTTCACAATTGCACTTTTTTTTTTCCTCGCGCTTTGCTTTTGATTCAAAGTATGGTAGTGAACAAGTTATAGAGCTCTTTGAGTGTAAATAATTTGAAATTTGAACAAGTTACTGTGACCATACAGACTTAAATGGTTTCACCTCAGAAATGTGCTCTAGTTTTCTGAGGGCAGTTCAGGTGGTGGGTGTCCCCATCTCCCATTCTATTAGGGTCCTCTATCACTATTTATCAGCATGCCGGGCTGAATTCCGGCAGCCTAGCACAGACACTCCTTCCTATACTGCGTAATAGCCTACAGTTCTACAAGTGATATAGTCACAAGTCGCAACACTACCGAGCCACTGACCCCCAGATTGATAGGCTCATCCTCGGACTTTAGAGGACATGCTGCAACCCTTGGGGTTTTTGCATTTCCTTTCTTTTGATTACCTTATCTTTGTTACTTGCAAGTAAATGACTCCTTCAAAAAGCCGAACGACTCCCCTTACCTCAGAATTGAGGTGGATACTAGTCCGGCAAATTCAAATGCAGATCTTAAACTTCGCAAGGAGCACAATGGCCGAAATGGAATTTGACAATTGGGGTAGCTAATCTACAAAGTCCTGGTTTTCGACATTTCGAGTACTAGACTGTCATTTGTCACATGAGCATTAGAATGTCATGTCGGGATTCCGGGGCAGCGGACATCGACCCATGCTATATATAGACAGAACCCGCTATCCTCCGTCCTCGTGTAGGAAGACTAGGAACTAGGAAATTCTCGTTATCGTCCCTCTCGATCAGCATGCCTCTACCTCGCAATCGAAGCCATTTTCGCTGACTTATCCTACATCTGTAAAATTGTAACTTAAGTAATGTCATCTACTAGTAAATTAAGTCTATTCCTTGAATTAATTTGCTCGTATTCTACACTGATGGTGCGCCACTCAGTTAACCTTATAACCATATAATCAACTAACATATGCTTTTTCATTAATGTTCTTGATTGAGACTCGCACTGAACTCACAGCTCATTTTTTGTCATGTATGCTCAACATGATGAGATATTAGCTGAGTTGGGGGTTAGACCTAGATTTTGTAGCACATTTTTTTTATAACTTTAGTTTCCTTAAGAGGATACTAATTTGTCATGCTTTCTCTTTAGTTGTATTGGTTTTTGCAATTTGGGAATGGAGGGTTTGAATGTAACACCAACAACCATGAATAATTGAATGTAGCACCATGAAACCTTAGTAGCACAAAATACATTAGTGCCATTGTCGGCATGAACGTTACTGCCCCATAGATATTCCTATACTTGTATACAATGCGAGTTTTATTTTGTTATTACGTTCTCGCAAAAAAGTAGGTAAGACGGTTCTATAATACGATAGAGTGAGTATTAAGGTTTTTAGAGCGAGTTTTTGAGATTTTAAGTTAAAAACCTCACCCGAATGATGGGCTAGAATGAAGCTCAACCTGTCATATCTAAGATATGATGGAACTTCCATGTATCCTTCAAGTGTGATTTTTAGGTGATCAAAACAAACTGAAGTAATTGGTGTAGCTGGAATCGTCCTTGTAACTGCAAATTGCAGAGTATTCCTGTACTTTTGTACCATTATACTTACACAGTCAGAATATTATCTTTTGTCGACTTTTAAGGACTAAAACAACAGATTGAGTTTTGCCATTGCATTTAGTGTTACTTTGTGCAGCTGTTAGTCCTCGTGTAGCTTAGCTCACACACTCACACCTAACGTTTCACAGTTATCAACTGTGAATGCTGCTTGATCACACATGCTGTCATCCTTTACTATATTAAGGTCTTCCACTCTTCCGTAATATAGTAGTGACCAAATCTTAACGGCGTTAGAGGGGTAAGACGAAAAGATAATTTATGACCAAAGTTTGAAACCCGAGTCTTCATTAACTTGCCTTAATATACGACTCCTTTGAACGCCTGGTACAGTACGTCAAGAGCCAAATACTCGTTACGACTCTTTCTTAGTTACGAATTTCCCTGACTTGGTAAATCAAATTGTATTAGTGAGTACAAAATAGTAGTTGTGCAACAGTGTGTGTACAAAGGAGAAACAAAAAGGAAAAACTCTTTGTATGCATGTGCATGCAGTTAAGAGTGTTGCTTCATTCAGTGAGGAGACGACCCTAGAACATCTACTTTAACGGTGAGTTTGCAACCTTAATTAGCTTACCTCTTTTTTAAGGGGGACCCTAAAACTGTGTGACTCTTTTTATGAAAGTTGGTTGTATGATTATACAATCAACCATATAAAATCACTCACTTCCTTCCATTCTTTCTTCATTCACTTATGTCTTCTCAGTAAGCTGTACTGCATAGGTACATTTGTTTCTGAGCACAATGCAGATTTCACCCTTTAGTCGCGGGACTGTACCGGTCCTGATCTTCACCTTGTTAATCATTTCGACTGTTTCTCATGGCGCGGCACCAAGGACAGTAGAGGTCACTGGGTTAGGTGAGTGTGCAGACTGTCTGCAGGAAAAGATTAAACACAGTCATGCTGTGAAAGGTAATGTAACACTAAATGACTGTATTGTCTTAGCAATGTATTTATGTAATGTAACGTAATTAGTCACATTGTTAAGTAATAACACAGGTATATGTACTGATACTACTGTTACATTTGCAGGTCTTAAGGTTACTATTGACTGCAAGCTTGCAAATGGTGAAGTTAAAACAAAAGGATCAGGAGAGTTAGACGAAGCAGGGAAATTTCGAGTCGAAATCCCGAAAGAGCTAGTGAAAGATGGGAAGTTGAAGCATGAATGTTATGCTCAACTCCATGGTGCATCAGATGCAGCATGTCCAGCATATAATGGAATTGAGTCCTCAAAATTAGCCTCCGTATCTGAAAAATCTGATGGAAAACATACATTTAGGCCTGCAGGAAAACTGAAGTTTTCATCAGCTACTTGTACCTCTGCCTTTTTATGGCCTCACTTCAAATATCCACCTTTGGTACTACCAAAAATACCACATTTTCCTAAGAAAGATTTCCCATACTATAAAAAGCCATTCTCATTCCCTCCAATCTGGAAAAAACCACTCCCTCCATTCCCCTACATCCCAAATTGGAAGAAACCATGTCCTCCAATCTTCCCAATTCCTAAGATGTTCCCACCAGTGTATGAGAAGCCAATGCCACCACCCGTGCCCGTATACGAGGCACCACCCGTGCCAGTGTATGAGAAGCCAATGCCACCACCCGTGCCTGTATACGAGCCACCTCCAGCCCCAGTGTACGTGAAGCCACTGCCACCACCCGTGCCAGTGTACAAGCCACCTCCCGTGCCAGTTTACAAGAAGCCATGCCCACCACCCGTGCCAGTGTACAAGCCACCTCCAGTCCCAGTGTACGTGAAGCCACTACCACCACCCGTGCCAGTGTACAAGCCACCTCCCGTCCCAGTGTACGTGAAGCCACTCCCACCACCCGTGCCAGAGTACAAGCCACCACCTGTTCCAGTCTACAAGAAGCCATGCCCACCACCTGTGCCAGTGTACAAGCCACCTCCAGTCCCAGTGTACGTGAAGCCACTACCACCACCCGTGCCAGTGTACAAGCCACC
>JBBYHQ010104537.1:41319-53473 GCA_038382645.1 Spergularia azorica
TCCCGTCCCAGTGTACGTGAAGCCGCTCCCACCACCTGTACCAGAATACAAGCCACCTCCCGTCCCAGTGTACGTGAAGCCACTCCCACCACCCGTGCCAGAGTACAAGCCACCACCCGTGCCAGTTTACAAGAAGCCGCTCCTACCACCATTTCCGATAATTAAGAAGCCATGTCCTCCTCCATTTAAGAAGAAACCAATCACTTTCCCTCCTTTCCCGAAGCTCCCTCCCTTCCCCAAGAAGCCTCTTCCAAAGCTCCCTCATCTACCAGAGCTCCCTACGTTCCCTAAAAAGGCGCCATGCCCTCCTATTCCTGATCTTTCTTTTCCTAAGTTTCCATCTCACCCCAAATACAAAATTCCCTCTTGGCCAAAAATCCCATCTGATCACCCTTAATTCAAAACATCCTCCTCATCACTGAGATTTTCCTTTGTTTTCCTATGTTATTATATAAGCCGAGTTTTTTTCAGTCCATGTTATTATCATTCTTTCAACAATAATAAGATAATAGTATAAAACTTGTACTATAAGCTAGAGTGGTGAACTGGTGATCAGCTGGTATATGATCTGAGCTCCGGAGGCTAAGTGAAGTGAATATGTGTGCGCAATGTATTCTCAGCTCGTTAGTGATTGTTGCAGTATCCTGTTTCTTTTACTCATTCTTCAGAGTAAAATCTGTGTTGATGTGTGCTTATCATTGTATGTTTATCTGTCCAATGTCCATTACTCAATCTATGTTAAGTTTATGGTTAAATGTGCAAAATAGTCTTATATTTTTTATTTTATGTTTACGGACTTACGATTAAATCATAAAATGAATTACGAAAAAAGTAAATCAGTTTGCAAAAAGTAAGATGGTCATATGGTGAGAGATTCTAACTCTATCGTCTCCTATACGGAGTCTTAATTTGGAACTTTGTGAAACTGTCACATAGGAGTGATGTAATCAATGATGTTGTATACCTTAGGAGGAAACTTACGCCCACATGTTACTCAATAGAGTTGTAGAATTACCTTAATATGAAAACAGAAAAGAAACTTGTACGATGATTTCAAATAGCCTAAAAAGGCCATATTTGTGAAAGAAAATACGATGTACATGAAATGGTTAATGATTAATGAAATAAAATGATTAGGTATAAGTGTCAAAACTCGAATACTCGTAAGTGTCAAAAAAAGCGACAAATGAGTTTGTTTAGTTCACTTCTTACAAACAACCATTTGAGTTATCGATTTACCCTTTTAAACTTCCAAAATGATCATAAGTTGACATCATTTCAGCTACCATCGCCCATAGCCATTTTGGTCCCGTGGCCCATAAGACAACCAAACCACCTCCTAATGTTTTGTTCTCGTGCGCAACTTTAGTATAAACATCACCTTCTCTGAAAAAACGTCGGTATATCAAATTTGAGACAAAGCTCTTGAATGTAGGAGCAATATTCAAAACTAATTTCACAATTCCTTAAGCAAATTACATAAATGCAGACACATCGAAGTTTTAAACAACTATTGGCACATCCCATCCTTTAACGCAAATTCGATCTGTAAAGTAATATCGAAAAGTAAACAGACAAAGATTTTAGCTAATTACAAAATGACTCGACCCCTACACTTCGATTAACCTTACAAATTACAATGAGCCTACATTTTTCAAGCTCATACTGACAAACAACTTATGCGATAAATTTTTCAAATTCGACTCGAGCACAACCTCATTAAACTCGACACAACCCATCATCCACCCTAGTCATGATCACAACACCAAGTACTCTTGACTCGAGTCCATAATCCCACAATAACACACCAACTTTCCTCTTATTTCAAAGGCGCGGGCAACACTCGGAAAAAAAAAAAAAAAACAAAAAACACACCAGAAAAACTGAGCCCTAGCTTTACTTCACTTCGCTTCTCCAATGGCGGCCTCCGTCGCTCCAACCGCCGCGACAAACACCAACTCCGCCACCGTCACCGCCTCTCTCTGGTTCGACTCATTCTCTCTCCTCCTCACCGACCTCGAAAACCTCTCTCCCTCCTCCGAACCGCCTCCTTCTCTGGTATTCTTCCCTCTCTCTCTCTCTCTCTCTCCTAATTTCGCTCACATTTCGTCAAAAGGCTCGATTTTTCTCACGAAAGTCAGTTTATAAGGTTAAACTTATGATTTACGCAGGTGGAGAAGTTGAAGGAGAATCATGCTTGGTTGCTGAACACGGTGACTCAGTTTCAACCTCCGAGTCAGTCGTCGAAGAACGCGTTGAGTGTCGAAGAAGTTGTGGTCGGCTCGCATAAATTGAGCATTAAACCTCAATTGAAAGATTTAGCGTTGAAACTCAGTTCTACTGTGGTACTGTTTTTGCTCTTCCAGTTCAATTTTTTTTTTTTTGAAATTGCCTGCATTTTGTCTATTGTTTATCATGTTCGCTTAGTTTAGGGTTTTAGCTCGATAATTAGCGGAATGTTGTATTAATTATTGGTTTTTCGGGGTAATTAGGAGAATGGAGTATAAAGCTGAAGTTCTTCTGAAATTGACTGCATTTGGTCGAATACTATATCTCATGTTCGCATAGTTTTAGGGTTTTAGCTCGATAATTTGCTGAATTGTTGGAATAAATGCCGGTTTTGCGCGATAGTTAGCAGAATGGAGTGTGAAGTTTCAGCTGAATTTCTCTGAAAACGACGGCATTTTGTCAATTATTTCTCTTGGTTGCTTAATTCTAGTGTTTTAGGTCGAAATTAGCAGATTGGAGTATTATGTCGCGGTTGCTGATTATGAAGTAATTTTGGCATTGTATTTGCAGTTATTAGATGAGGTACAATCATATATTCTTGTGGAAAGGTTTGCAGATCAGAGCGCTCTTTCCGTTGAGGATCTCACTCAAGGATCTTTTTACGAGGTTTGTAGTTTTATTCTTATGGTGATTTGGTATTCGTAGTTGTCTATCGTAAGGTCAGTTGAATATTATGACCAGTTTTGATGATGTTATGAATGCGACATAGTATGGCATGATTGCTTGATCACCGATTCTTATGGCTAAACTACCTTAGATGATTTTCCCTGTCTTGCCTTCAATAGATGCAACTTGCAAGTCCCACTTTATCCTTGAATCATTTTATGACATTATTGTAAATAGTTCTTGATAGGCTCAGAACCCGGTTAGACTATTACTCTCTCTGTTTTCTTAGGTTCTTTACGTTTCACTTGAATTCCTCTCACATATTCAAATGAAACATAAAGAACCTAAAAAAAACGGAGGGAGTATATAGTGTCTGGCTTGAAGTAGATTAGATTTCTGTTAAAGTGACCTTGAGTACTATATTGCATCAAGTATATTCGTGTGATAGTATCGTTGTAGTAAAGCTCAACTACTTACTATATCTTCTTGGTATTGTTTGTTTTGAAGATAGTGCTGCAATATTACCTTGAAAGACAATGCCTGCTGAAATGCTCACGCCAGATGGTAGTTCACGCTTGTAAGTTCATATCCTCTGCTTTTGCTACTTTTGTTCTCAAAAAATGTGCTTTTTGACAAATTTTAGTTTAGAACTGTTGTAGATTTTCACTATGTAAGCTTCTTGTTGCTTGTGAGGGTGACACGCTCCTCTGCGGTCCGTGTATCTCTCTCTGGTGTGTCATAGTTCTACCATTAAATTCTCTTGTGAATAATTACATGGTTTATCTTAAATTTCACTTTTGTTTAGTGTTATTGTATGAGGTGTCTGGATTACTGTTAATTTTCCGAGATGGATATTGATAACTGGATTCTGCGTCAGTGAATGTAGGATCCTCTTCGGAACAAGTAAAAGTTATTTCGGATGAGGTGTGCAAGCTTATTTCTGGCGGATTGGAGTCCAAGCTTATATCTGTCCTCAAATGTCAACTTTCATCTACTTATCCACGGCACATGGTATGTTGCAACATGACCCAGGAAAGTTAAATTGTGTTGTGGACTTCATGCTTGTAGACTAATCATGCAAATATTCAACAGAATTATTCTGCTTCAGTGAATTAGGAACATGTCTTTGTTATTTTTGTGCTGAATATATGCACCATAGTATACAGGGCTTCAGGCATGGTGTTTCTTTTGATGTGGGCACCTTGGTGTCTTTTTAATGTACTTCTTTAAAAGTTAATCTCTCTCTCTCTCACACACACACACGAGAAATACAATCATACATATATGGTTATTATGCTCTGGTGAGCTAGAGATCTATGGTTTCTGAAATGGTTATCATGCTCTGGCAAGAGTGTTTTGTTTTAAAAGGCCAGGAGTTAGCTGAGAAATTACTCCTGCATTATCCAAGTTGAACATTTATCTACATGTTATTATCCATGTTGCTCCTTTCTTCTCAACTCATTTCTCCACCAATATCAGATTCTTATGTGGTCCATAGTGGGATAAATGGAGAGGGTTTTTATGTACAATAGCATTGATCACTTTGAAAAAACAAATCTAGCACATTTACTTTGGAGAGTTGAACAGTCCTGTGAGATTCTTTAGTGTAATATGCTGATTTTCAATGTAACCATTTGTTGATTGTTAGCACTCCTGTTCTGATTAACTTCTGATGTTCATGGGATCTAGGATGTTGATCTTTTTATTTTGTGGGCTGAAGATATGGTGATTGAAGGGAACTTGGTCTTGGACATTCTATTTCTTGTATATTATGAGTCATTCTGCACGTGTAGTGCTGCTAGCTGGAAGGAGTTATGCCTACTTTACAAGGTAAATTCCTCTTGAACCTTCCATTTGTCTTCTTTCTGATATAGAATGCGAAATATTACCTCTCACTGACTGGAGGCTTGGATCTCAGGATATGACTAGTGGTGCTTCAAACTTCACGAAGCTAAGAGTGTCTACTGAAGCTAATAAATATTGTGACCGCGGTAAAATTCAGATGCTATTGATCCTTGTGGAGACCCTAGATTTTGAGTCTCTTCTTCAGATGATACACGATGAAGTTCCTTTTAGGTAAGTTTACGATTTGACCTAATAGGGGCTTAATGGTTGTTGCATACCCTTTCCTCCTTTAGGATTTAGGACTGTAGTTAAAACCTCATAAATGCTAATTCTGTCCTCTTTTTTTACCTACTATTTGGGGTAATTTAATGTTGTCATACTATCACCAGTTGTGAGATTGGGTAAGATATCTGGGACTAGAAGTGATCTACTTCATAAAATTCTGTTGGCTGGGCACAATTGCAACGACAGTGTTAATTTGTGTGCTTGCAACTTTAACAAAACATTGGTAATCTAAAAAAGACAAAATTGTAGTTTTTACACTTCACTTCCATTTCTTATAAAGTTTTCACCATTGATTCATTGAAAGATTTATATGTGTGACATAGTATCCAAACTGATACTTGGACTATATAACAGGAATGGTTCATGTGTGTTCACATCGAGTAATATCTTGGAGATGGATTCTGTCATCTCTAATTTAGATATATACAAAACTAAAGAAGCAGGTCCCCTTATACTTGCCTGGGCTGTCTTTCTGTGCCTGGTCGTATCCCTTCCTGAAAAGGAGGAATGTAATGAGCTACTGGTAAGTTACTCCGCTGTAGATATGCCGTGTGCCTTATTCCAAATGTGAATGTGTATAATTTGATGATCAATGCAGGAAATTGACCATGTTGGCTATGTCCGGCAAGCATTTGAATCTGCTTCGTTAAGCCTTTTTCTGGAAATTCTTCAAAGTGATGTATTGAAGGATTCAGATGTAAGTTACTATAGATCTTTATAAATACTATGTACTTATCATAAGATATTTTTAAATACAGTATTATTTAGTTTGTTGTAAGAATATCAATTTGCATGAGTTCCTACTTTCATTTCTTAATGTAAGTTATTAAAAATTCCTGTGTTAGTTTCCCTCTATTACTGAACCATTTATGATATGTTTTTACTCTGTCCTTTATTTCTGTTCTGGTTTTTCATGAAATTTTTGTAGGGCCCTGTCGCAGGATACCGGAGCATATTGAGAACATTCATGTCTGCATTTGTTGCATCATATGAAATCAATTCCCAGGTAAGCGCACTCCCCCTCTCCCTTAACCCCACGATAAGCTCAATGATATCTAGTGAACTGTATCGAACTCATCAGTATGCTATCTGTATGCTCCAGCTGGAAGACAGTACCTTCAGTCTGATATTGTCCATCCTCTCTGAAATCTACCAAGGAGAGGTTTGTGGTTTATTATGACTTCTACTTGTTTTCGTTGTAGTTGAATTACTCACATTTATGCATCGTGCAACGGTACCTTGCCCTTATATAATGTGCTGTTTTTTTTCTTTCTTTCATCATCATCATCATCATCATATTAGAAGATTTGTTGTTATCTTCTGAGGTTCTGTCTTTTGAAGACTTCAAGGTTAATCAGAGAAGACCCTGTTTGCGGAACTTATTTTTTTGCTTGAGAAAGGTCTTTGAATTTGGTCAGGAGGCTAAAACTTCATGAAGTTCTTGTCTTATGACATGTCATCAACCTGTAATAGTGTAATGGTAGCTCGGTTGCTCTGATTGGCTATCTGCTTGCTACTTCTTTGCTCCTTTATGACTTCCTCTTTCTATTAGCTCAGATATTAAGAGTGCCAGCATTGATTTGAATTTTTTCCCCCTTTGCTTTACTCAATCACCTCTTATTGAAGCCTCAACTAGTTGAACTGGTCAACCATTATTTTGGCAATCTTGAGGATGCTTATAACTTTATTGTTAGGAGAAGACAGTAATCATCGTCTTGGAAGAAAGTTTATGCATATCATTGTCATTCTTTTTGGGACTGTAGGTATAATGTTTGAAATCAACGCGTTTTTATGAGAAATTATACTGTCATATGAAATTTTGGTCAAATTCTTAGAAGTAACCAATCCCATCTTAAGGTGTTGATAGAAATTTTGTGTGCTTAATGTTGCAGGAGTCTCTTTGTATTCAGTTCTGGGATAAGTGCAGCATCGTTGATGGCCCTATCCGTTGTCTTCTGTCAAACTTGGAGAGTGATTTTCCGTGCCGAACTATGGAGTTGACTCGTCTTTTGTCAGCACTTGCTGAAGGAAGCTGGCCTGCAGAGTGTGTGTGAGTATAAAATCTTCTGTTCTTTTTTTTTTTTTTTACCCACTTGCATATCTGTTCGCTCGTCTTTAATTCAGTAAATTCTTCCAATTGTAAACAATTTTTGAGGCCATCATTGTCAGCGTGCCTACGTATGTTTGCTTTGGTGTATTCACTCTGTTCTTCAGCATTTCTTTGTGTTAGCTTATTGAGAAGGTTGTCTCATGAACAAGTTTTGCTTGGGATCATGCTACTTTTGCTTTTAACCACTCGGCCAGTCGCTTCAAAAGGCGAAACTCTCGTCGTAGTTTGGAAGGATGTTGAGTTGAGGAAAGTCGAAGATAGATTCATAGGCAGGGGTACATTTTGTAGTCATCATATTCCCATTCTTGATGAAACCACAGAATACTCTTTGGCTTATTAAGGAATGAAGCAAACCTCATAGATTTTGGTTGTTAAATTGGGAAATGTGAAGTAGCATTCAGTTGATGCAATGCTTTACTCAATTATCATTACTGGTTATTGGGAAACAGCCTGTCTATGTTTACGACATAGGGGTATGACTACGTACATCTGACCCTCCCTTAGCCCGTCTAGGGTCAGGCTTTAGGCACTTGAAGTTTGAGGTCGCATGTATAATTGACACACTTGTTTGTTTGTACTCCATTACATTGTAATTGTAAGAAGATTTGGAATGGCAACTTTGGTGCACACGAAGTCTTTGAGGAAGCATTGTAAACTTGAGTTGAGTGTCATGGAGAGACATAATCCACATGGAGGGTTTAACTTTACTTTTGTAATGCCTTCCTTTTTCCCTTGCTTAATATGCGAACTTCTTTTCCACTTTTCAACTTTCTTATCTCTCACATATGATGATTCATCAAAAAATCATCAATGGACTAAGGCTTTGTTGTTGCTGTATTGTAAACATGAAAGTGGGGTAAGATTATTATAATTACCCCTTGGCTGCTTAGCTTGCTAGATATGCTCGAGTTTTTTTGATGTTGTGGATAAGAGATCTAAATCTTGGAGAAAGCTTGTGGAAAATCTGCCTGCTTGGGTTTGTCTCATGCTTTGTTAAATACTGGATTGTAAATAAGATAAGAGGCGTCTTTCATTCCATCTGTTATTTTGGATTTACTCAACAGGTACAACTTTATGGAGAAATCTGTTGGAATATCATCTATGCTTGACATTGGTGGTCTTTTACCAGAAGGTGGAGCATCTCAGATAGTTGAGACACAGCTACCTTTGCAGGTTCCTGGTGTTGAAGGTCTGTTTATTCCTAGTAAAACTCGTGGTCGCATTCTGAGAATGGTCGATTCCGAAACTGCTCTTGTACGCTGGGAGGTAATCCAACTATATCCTACCATTATTACGTGGCTATTTGATACTCAATCATCTACAATCTCTCTGTTCCTTGGTTACTTAGTGGCTGCTTGTTTCTTTTGTTTGGTGCGGGTAATCCTTTCCCTAACAACTGACATTTTCATCACCAACCTGCAGTACAAGCAATCTGCAGTCCTTGTCTTGCTTCTACGTCTAGCCCAGGTACTTGCGTTGGATGCCATTGGAAACATCGTGGTGGTCCTTGACCTATTTAGTCGACTTGCCTCCTTCAACAAGGTAAGTCTCAAATACAATTTACCTTCTTATGCTGCATGCTGACTAGAAATAGGGGTGTGTTTGGCCAAGCTCCTGAAGTGTTTCTGGACAGTTTTTGGGTCCTAGAAACTGAAAACTGGCCAAACACCCAAAACTGAGAAACTGTTTCTGGTTTTTGAGAAGCACTTCTAGTGTAAATTTGTTCATCAGAAGTAGAAGCTCCAATTTGGAGCTCCTCCTCCAGAAACTGTTTTTGAGAAGTAGTTTTGCAGAAGTTGGAGCTTGGCCAAACAGGCCCTAGATATCATGGTGGCCTGACTATTCTTTTAAGTAAATAAGTCAAGTTACTTGGTGAACCTTTGTAAGTGTGAGATTTTATATAATCTGTATTTGTAATCTGCTGTAGATATTGTTATTATTTTGTTACAGTAAATGATCTTTATTCAGTGTTCATGAGTAAGAACACACTTAGTATAAGGATCTCTAGTTTTCAGCCTCAAATTCTGTCTTACGCCCTCTCACGTTATGCTGTTGTTTGAAACTTTGTAGGCTGTCTGCTTCTCTTTGATGAATGTCGGCAAATTGCTGCATCTTCAAACTAGCTATGGCGACGGTCAGATGGAAAGCCATATCTGGTAGCTCTCATGTCAATGGTTTCATTATTTTGCCTGTACTTGTTATTCCTTGTAATTCTTTGGGTAATTATTTATCTTCTTTCTTCATATCAATTTCCTTTCCAGTTGCTCGATCGACATGGTTGAAATCTTGTGCAACCTTATCAGGAGTCTGTCTATTTCTCATGACAGTGCGTTAGCTATGTCTATGGCTGTCAATGTTTTAGCAAAGATGATGAGATGGTACTTCTCTGATTCTTTTTGGTTTGTGGCATTTTTTTTTTTTGTTTATGTATTTTGTTTGTTGAATTACATTTGTTTCCGGTCATTACAAGCTTCATTCTAGGAAACAAAGTTGGTTTGTTGCCCACAATATCTGAACTAAAACTTATTTTTCATAAGTATATATTATCTTTTAAGACTCATTTATCTATTCACTTTTCCCAGTTCTCCATCCCATGTGAATGAGGTGGTAATGAAGATGAACATATTTGATCTGTCGCTGAAGTCAAGTATATTCAGTGATCGGAACGGTGGTTCCTTATTGAGGTTAGTGCTTATCTATTGCTGTGTTGAGTCTAGGATATGGTGCATGACCCCCCCCCCCTTTTTGCCGTAGCTGTTTGGGTTAGGTGAGAAGATAAGTAATGCAGTAATATATGTGAAGTTTTCTCGCCCTATGAAACATTGAAGTAATGGCCTGAATTTCTGTTTCTAAAGGCTAAAGCTAACAATTTTCTAAAGTTGAGTTCCACGAATCTCTTACTCTTGGGTGATGGCACTGCTAAAGGCTGTCAGTCGAGCTCCTCTGCAGTTTCCAGACTTCTGTTTCTTTATGTCTCTTGGGTTTCTTGCTTGGTGGAACTGTTTTTGGGCCTACTGAAACTTGAATGGGAACTTCAGTGCTCCTGTCAGTGCTTACTGCTAGTTTGAAGAATTAGTCTGTCCTATTTTGTTTACTACAAATTATGAACCTGCAAGTGCAGATATGAAATTTTGAAAAGTTTTAATTAATTGGATTCTTGACGTAAAATTTTAAGAATGCTTTTGAGCAATAGAGGCATCAAACAGAAGCCTGGTGAAATATTCTCATGCAACTATGCTTTATCTGCTACTGCTGATGGAAAGTAATTCGTAACCCCACTTGATGTCTGACAATAAGTAGGTATCGTCCACCATGTACGAAGTGATTATTATAAAGATATCTTGGGGGTCCAGAAATACCGTTCAATATGCTTGATAATATGAGATTTCTCTAATTTAGTGTTTGATGTACTCCCTTTCTGTGGCAGTGGTTCATGGTTCATTTCTGGTCGACTTGAATCAATGATCTTGACTGATTGCGAGCAAAATGCTGATTGTCCCTTGATTATGTCAGGTACCAACCCCCCCCCCCCCCCCTTCCAAATGTTCTATATGTAGTTTGTGTTACCTTTGTTTCTTCTAGTTGACATTTAATTGTATTTGAAGCAAATGAGGAGGATAAAGGAACATCTCATAAGGATAGAGATCCTCAGAAAAAGGACAAAAACACCCTGAGGATTATAACTTTAGGGCTTATTGAGAGACTATTTTCATAGTACTGTGGCCCTGCATAATGTATGTTGCCTCTCATATGTAGCTTCTTGTTTTCAGCATTTATCCTTCAAGTACCCTGTACTAGATTACACTTTCCTCTAATGAGTGGAGCGCATATCTGTTCTATGAAACATTTGATCATGAACATCTGCCACATTACTGCCTAAGCCCTAAAGTCCCCACCTTTTCTAAGGAAGAAGTTACCCATCTCTAATGCACATTTCACTAGTTTTTATAAGAACTAGTAGCAAGTCATAATAAGTCTCCGCCTTAATAATAAATTGTGTCAGTATGTCTGGGAACCGCGGGATCTATTCAATCATTCGACAGTGATTACGGCGTTAGCCGGTTCCATTACTCTTTTTGTGATGGCTCATGAATTGAATTTTCTATCATTTAATCTATATTTTGTCTGGCAAGTTACTTTTCTGAGACTCATATGATTAAGCATCTGTCATACTTTGAAAACTGCAGTTCTGGACTTTACCATGCAACTTCTTGAAGCAGGAGTGGAAAATGAGTGTACTTTTGCTCTGATCATTTTCTTTCTTCAGTATGTCTTTGTGAACCATGAGTACTGGAAATACAAGGTGAAAAAAGATCGCTGGAAAGTGACTCAGAAAGTATGTGCCAGCTTCTGTCTCCTCTCTTACCTCTCTTCCAGGTTAATGTAGTTCGTAGTCTGTTTTTCGGGGATAGGGGTGAAAGACGCTGTATATGTTTCGAAATCATGACTCATGGTCCCCACTAGGTTTTATGTTGCGGCTACATTTCTGATGATTTAAAAATCGATCGTAGTTTTCAGCACTATGTGTTAGTTTCACTATCCTGTTACACATCGATGATGGGAGTACTGGTACTGCAGCTTTCACTCTCTGTACCATACTCAAGATTGTGGGTATCCTTTTTTCACCCGTTAGTCTTGACTCCTAATACAGCAGATATCACAAACTATGAAGCTATGAACTATCTGCTGTGTATTGTGTTGCCACCTTTTGATACTTGGATTCTGCTTGGATTGCACATTTTGGTCACACATACTGCAATTTTAAGAATTCTACTAACTAAAATGAGAGAATGCTGTGACCAGAAAAATGAAAATAATCAAGTTTGGTGATTTTGCACATCACACCTTTTGTTTTAAATTCTTTTTTTGCTTGATTTTGTGGACGAGTGTGATTAGAAGTGATATGAGCTTCCTAGGGCTTGAAGAGAGTATGGTGTTGGATAGGCGGTGTGGAGAGACTCTATCCATGTGGAGGACTTTTTCTGACTCCTTTTGATTTCTTTGTCTGGTTTTCCCAAC
>JBBYHQ010104643.1:0-28614 GCA_038382645.1 Spergularia azorica
GATGTGTAATAGTATATTTCAATCGATCATTCTCCACCTTTAATCATATCCATCCATTTTATTCATGTGAAAGACTTTTTTTTTTTTTTTTTTTTTTTTTTTGACAGATGTGAAAGACTGGACAACTAGTGTTTGTACCCGTGATCTCACTGGGGCGTTATTGGTGCCTTTATGTGTGATCCTTCTAACAACCACAAAATATCAAGTTTTTGGAATTTCTTATGGTCATTGGCGAAAATGATATAATGCATGCATCGGAGGTCGTCCAAGTTGCACCTATTTAAGATAGATTACGATACACACTTGAGGTAGTCGTTTGGATAGGACTATAGGAGAAAGTGCTTAGAAGAATTGTAACCCATCCGTACTCAATCTCAGCTAATTTTCTTATTTCCACAACTGTGTTCTTTTCACTATTTCTTCTTTTTTGTTGGAGTGAAACCGCAAGATCAAAATTGAATACGTACATACAAAGGAAAGAAAAATTATTAGATTTAGTGATCCACCGCCCTTGCCTTCCGGACACTCAGCTCACGCACTTATCCACGTTGCTAATCGAAGAGCGGTCAAATACATGTACGAAAGCAAAAACTAAAATAACACACTCAAAAGCTAATGTTAATGTTTAAAAGAGGCATTCATATTAAAAGATATAACATATGATTTTTTTTTTTTTTTTTTTTTTTTTTGTGAACAAGAGCTAAAATTGCATTAAGAAATGAAAGCGGACATATAGTCCGCAGCTACAACATCCAGGAGGCCCTCCGGACCCCCATACAACCACACCCTACTGGAGTAATAAATTGGCGCTAAATGGGCAATAAAGTGCGCTGCCTGATTACCACCTCTACGAATATGAGAAACAAGTACAGACTCAAAATCTTTCATTACACCTAAAATTACCTTACCTATGTTTCCTAAATAAGAAAAGGGCATAACATCTCGCTTAAGTAACGAAACTAGCTGTAGACAATCAGTTTCAAGCTCAATACAGCGATAACCATGCTGGTTTGCTGTCCGTAATCCAAACTCAATAGCTCTGGCTTCTGCATAAATTGGCTCCCACTTTTCCTGTAATTGCTGGCATCCAGCAAGAAGAACATCCCTCTGCCAATCTCTAAGGACAAAGCCAAGTCCACTTCCTTGGTCACCGAAAGTTGCCCCATCAACATTCAACTTGAAAATCCCTTCTCTAGGTGGAACCCAACTTTGGCACTTACCCGCGTCCTGTCTCCCAGCAATGTATCTTGAAGCTTGTGCATCCTGGTACGCCTTACATAAACAACGAGCATTATCAATCAGCTTCCAAGCTTCACGAGGAGTTCCTTCATGGAATACTGTATTTCGATCGTTCCATAAGCTCCATAAAATCATGACTAGCTCCTCACTCTTGTTTTCACCTACATCATTCTCAAACAGTTGTGCAACCCACTCCTTTATGCTTCTTATCTCACCCCAATCGTCTTCTAGATGCACACCAACACCTTCCCACACGGCAACAACCTCTGGGCAGAAAAAGAGGGCGTGCATATCGGTCTCCATAGCATGATAGCAGCGAGTACAGGTAGGGTCAATTTCATCCACTCGACTATGAATATTAGCACCACTTGGAATTGCCCCACTACAAGCTCTCCAAACAAAAGACCGCACTTTCGGAGGAACATTCAAGTTCCAAATAAACTTCCAAAGTCGAGATGACACATCCGAGCTAGCTCCCACGGCTCCCCTATCGCTCTCTCCGCTCCAACGAATAAAGTGATAACCTGACTTGACAGTATAGTTTCCATCTTTACTAAAATGCCAAACCAATTTATCAGGCGAAGTAGTAGTAATAGGGATGCGTAGAACGTCCTCGGCCTCGAAAGGAAGCAAATGCTCTTTGACCAGAGTTGTTCGCCAGCCACCTCTTTCTTCAACTATCCACTCACTCACCATCTCATTCATATTTGCACCAACAGGGGAGATTAAACGGAAAGTTGGTGCATGCAGAGTCCACTTGTCTTGCCAAGCTCGCAGACGTCTCCCATCCCCAATGAGCCACCTACACCCTTTCTTCAAGACCTCCTGGCCTTCCAAAATGCTTCGCCATATGAAACTAGGATGATGTCCTAGTTTTGCATCCAAAAAATCACAAACAAGGTAATACCGTGCTTAGAGTAGATTTGCCGCCAAAGAATTTGGAAACTCCATTAATCTCCATCCTTGCTTTGCAGCATTGCTGTGTTAAAGGAAGACAAATGACGAAAGCCTAAGCCACCATCCTTTTTAGCTGTGCAAAGCTTATCCCAGGCAACCCCGTAAATTTTCCGTTTCTCTTCTCCGAACCCCCACCAGAATCTCGCGACATCCATTTCAATATCATGGACAAGAGTTGAAGGAAGCTTAAACAGTCCCATAAGATAAGTAGGGATCGATTGGGCAACAGCCTTTATCACGACCTCTCTACCCGCAAAGGACAAAAGCTTCTCTTTCCACCCTTTCATCTTTTTCCAAATTTTCTCTCGGATTGTCGAGAAAACCATGGTTTTGTTTCGTCCCACCACAGCTGGAAGACCGAGATATTTTCCAAGAACTGAAACCATTTATGCTCCAAGCAAAGTTGTAAGCCTCTCCCGTGAGTCGTCCCCCAAATTAGCACTGTAATAAACCTCAGTTTTGTGTCAATTAATCCTCTGTCCTGATGCCTTTTGGTAATCATTGAGAATCCTATTAACAGTAGATACATTAGCCTCATCAGCCTTGCAAAAAATTATGGAATCATCAGCGAACTGTAGATGGGAAATCCGAGGGGCTCTACGACAAATTTGTACCCCAGATAACGTTTTCCTTTCAACCTCGCGCGACAAAAGCCTTGATAAAGCCTCGGCATATATAATGAACAGATAGGGCGAAATTTGATCACCTTGTCGCAGACCACGACGCGGTGATAACGCTCTGGTAGAAACTCCGTTAACTAGAACAGAGGAGGACACTGTCGATAAACAACGCATAATCATAGAAACCCAGCCATCACAAAAACCCATCTTACGCATAAACGTGTCCAAAAAATTCCACTCGACCCGATCATACACTTTACTCATATCTAGTTTCAGAGCCAAACAACCATTAGCTCCAAAATTGTAAGATTTCATAAAATGAAATACTTCAAAAGCAATCATTCCATTATTAGAAATCAGTCGGTCAGGGATAAACGCACTCTGCTCCTCTGAAATAATCATTCCCAACGGAGGCTTCAACCGATTAGCTAAAACCTTCGATACCAATTTATACACCACATTACACAAAGAAATCGGTCGAAACTCTGCCATAGTGTGAGGGTTCTTACTTTTCGGAATCAAAACTATGTGCGTTGAATTGATCAAGGCCATATTCACCCGCCCATTTAAACAGTCTATCACCAATTGAGAAATATCATTCCCGATTACATGCCCATATTGTTGAAAGAATTTGGCATTAAGACCGTCCGGCCCTTGTGCTTTGTTCGGGTGCATGTGCATGAGAGCCTCATACACCTCCTCCGACGAGAAAGGTCTCATCAAACTCGCATTCATCTCATCTGTCACATTCCTTCTAACACAACTTGCAACCTCATCAACACCTGCACAAGACTCAGCTGCAAACAGGTTATTAAAAAACTGCCACGCCACTTCACCTATCTCCTCAGCCTCCTCAACCCACACACCGTCATCATTCTGTATGCGAGTAATATTATTTCTCTTCTTCCTACCTGTCGCCTTTATATGAAAAAACTTAGTATTTTGATCTCCTTCCGATAGGTTTGTGACACGAGCCCGCTGCTTCCAGTATGCTTCCTCCATCAAAAGAAGGTCATCAAGTTGCTTACAAACCTCACGCCTTTCAGTGACCACGTCTTGTGAAGGGAAACAAGAATCCAACAGCATCATCCGCTTTCTTGTCTCCTCAATTTTCTTGTTCAGACTGCTAAATTCTATTCTGCTCCATTCTAACAAAGCATTGGAGTAGTCCTTAATTTTACGTAGAACATCCCCGTCCTCATGTCTTACACCAGGTGTCCAAGCTTTCTTGATAATTCCTTCACAATTGTCAGACATAGTCCACATATTTTCAAAACGAAAGCGTCGTTTTTTTTGTACGTCGAGGGGTCGTATACCTGGTTAGCAGCAGAGGGTTGTGATCAGACTTGTCCCTACTAAGGTTCTTCACTATAATCAACGGATAAGCAGCGATCCACGACGCCGAGGCTACTGCCCGATCAAGCCTCTCCTTTACACAGTTCTCGCCTCCTTGCTTATTCCACCAAGTGAAACACTCCCCCACAAAGCCAAGGTCCTCTAAACCGCAGTCATCCACGGCTACTCTAAACTCGTCCATGACTCTCTGTTCACGAATGGGACCCCCTGCTTTCTCATGTTGGAAAAAAATTTGATTGAAATCTCCAACGAAAAGCCAAGGTAAGTCAGACACCACCTTAAGGCCTCGTAAAAGCTCCCTTGATAAGAACTTTTCCTCCGTGGCCGCCCAGCCATAAAAACCAGTCATCCGCCATTTATCATCACCAAATAAGCCCTCCACCTCGACATCAAGGTGATGTTGAGTGGACGATAAGTAAGAAACTTTTATAAAATCCTGCCATAACAAAGCTATACCACTTGCCCGTCCTATGGGGTCGACAGACAAAACATGGTAGTCACCAAGCTGTCTACATAACGCCTTCATCTCGTCACTTCTCAGTTTCGTTTCCAGTCAAATCACTACATCCGGCTTCTCTCCTCAAAGTAACTTCTTAAGACGAACAACTGTCTAACCCTCGGCAGTTGTAACACAGTAGATTCATGGCGAGCGGCACCCTTTGTGACAAGACGCTAAAATCAATAGCAAACGAAAACCTGTTTTTTCTATTCCTATTCAAGACGCTAAAATTTAGAGACCTCTTATCCTCCAAACGCTTTCGCTTTGCAGTAATTGTAAAAACTTGACCCCGATCGGAAATTTTTCGCTTAAGCCCCCAAATTGAAGATAAACCGGCTGATGCATGATTCGACGCCGACTCGGGCTCAAAAAGAAACTGTTTCGCCATGGAGGATTTTTGTGTATGTGGAGCGAGAAAGAGCCAAACTAACTCCCTGTCTACTACGATTGAAATATTGGAAAGAGAGGGGTCCATCTTTTGGAGGATCACAAGGTTGAAAATCTGTGTGAATTTTGGGTTTTACTGGTGTAATTTTAGGGTTTTGCCTATGATTTGGGCATTTTTCCTGGGAAAATCCCACTTTGGGGTTTTTCTTACTTTCCCCATTTTCTTTTTTTTCTCCTAATACGGTCGGTGTTTACGATATAACATATGATTTGCATAGACACATTTACATTTGCACAATGCGAAAGGATTGAAAAGTAGAGACATTGAAATGCGGGTCTTATATTTGGATTCTTTATGTATACTCCTTTGAAATTAAGAAAAGATTGAGCATTTGAGCATGATGAAATTTTGCAATTACAAAAACTTGAGAGACTGATTTAAATGACAGTAGAGATAATTTGTCATTCCTCATCCGAGAAATATGCAGGTTTATATACTGTATATGCTGTTACACAACGAATCATATTGACAGAGAGTAGGTATGTTTGACACTTCAACTACATATATGCAAAGTTGTAAGCGCCTAGAGATGAGTGGATATCCCTCTGAGACTCCACAATAGCACAAACTTCAGCTTTGATTAGTCTTCAATAAGCTCTCCATATAGCACAAACTTCAGCTTTGATTAGTCTTCAATAAGCTCTCCATAGGTAAGCTAATATCAGTAGTTCTCGGGTACCTAACAGATGCTATAGAGGTAAAATTCCCATCTAATGCCATCATATGATCGGATACATTTGTTCAGAGCTCCATGCTTTTCCTCCTAAAATGTCTCCCCTTGCTCTAATAATTTTAGCTCCCAATTTCTGTACTTTAAAAAAGTCACCAAATAGTCAGGGTAAGGTGAAATATATAAGCACTCCTTGAAATCTCAATATATTACTCCGTACAACTTAATTTACTCGAACTCCCATCGTATTCCCATAAACAAACTATATTGCCCACTCGAACTTGTACTCAAATCTTATTCTGCTCTAATGAGTTTAGGTAGTACATATAGAATTAAACAATCAAACATGCACATTTACTTTCCCCTACGAAATTGCTAAACCGATTAATTCAGAAACGCATGTCTGAATCATCAACCCACCCAAAAGAATTGATACGATGTAAGATTTAATCATGTATGCGCTTCTAAGATTTATCACATGTTCAAACGCTTAGATGAACCAGGTGCTACCTACACATAGATAGTGAAAAACAGAGAAGAGAGTAAAGAATTACAAAATTGAGTAAATTGCTAATGAGCGACGAAAAGTACAGTACCATTGATTGTAGATATGATGAACCATTTTTGTGATGCTATTTAATAGCTTACGTCAAAAGTCTCCAGCCTCAAAATTTCCATTTTCCTATACCAAATCGTATTACTTTTTTCAGAGATCTCATAATAAATCTGAAATCAAAATAGTTAATATATAAATTAAAACTTTATTAGGTCTGACTTTACGAACAATCAATTCAACAACAAAAGAAACGAAATACAGATGAAATTAACAAAAAAATCAATTCAATAAGATAGCACACACTAAAGAACATTATTCAGAGATGTCTCACCATTAGGTATTGAGAAAGTTGGGTAAGACAATTTTGAATTTTTTGGAAGCGTTTCTAGTGTAAAATCGTTCGTTAGAAGTAGAAGCTCCGATTTGGAGCTCCTTGTGCATTAAATGAATCTCAGAATGGCTTGTGGAAACAAAAGTTGGAGTTTCACCCTAATCTCGTTGTTAGCCTGATGTCTCCACACAAACCTAAAGAGTTCATTCCACATTACGAAAATGTACTAAATATAGTAACTCAGTCAATCAGGAAAGGAATGTCAATCATAATCATAACCCTGCATAGAAAAGTACTTCGAGTGTAGCACCACTAAATCTACTTAACATTACCTTGAAGTTTCTTACTGGGCAACATGTTGTGCTTATGACTTAATTCATCCGTATATAAATTGGGTGTGTACATATTGCAAATCATTCCAATTAAGCCATATTTTCCAATCCGAATATACAAAAAAACTCTCGTAATCTCTGTTGGAAACATCTCGAATGTCAGGCGTAAGGCGAAATATATAAGCACTCCTTGAAATCTATAAGCACCATTAGGTATTGAGAAGTTTGGGTTAGCCTTTCTATACGTGGATTTTGATGGGGCTGCTTTGCTAGCATATATATCATGCTCCAGAAGCTCATTTTTTGCTCAACCGAGTATACCACTGCAATAGATATATGGTCAAGTGTCTAACATGATGTCTGATGGTCGAACTACTTCTTGGGCAGGTGGTTCCAGTCCTCACAAAAGCTCCAGCATGTCTAGCTATCCCCCACTAACAAAATTAATACCTAAAACTTTGAAGCCCTAAGAATTTGAGCACAAAGAAAGAAAACGAACAGGTCCATACATGGTACTTGCAATATATTGATTTCTAGGTGAATATTGACTGTGTCGACGACTTGGGCCATCTTTCATTTTGTTAAGTTTCTAACTTGTGATCATCTAAATGATACTTTGTCAATTTCTATCAATGATTTCTGCTATGCAAAAATCTCAAGTCTGAACAAACTACAGCAGTACTAAAGTGAAAATGAACCTCCCCCCTCTTTATGAAACAACACAAACAATCAGAGAAGTAAATCAACCCGAAAGAATATAGTTGTCCTAAATAAAAGATGCGATTCCATTCTATTTTATTACCTCCACATTATTACTAACTGCATATCATATGGACTTTACTGAAGATGGTTTCAAGTCCAAAATGATCAAAAAAAATCTGAATTTTAAAAAAGGAGGGTACAGGTTGAAATACCAATGATTTTAGCCACGACATTTGCACTTAGTAATGCCTAAAAGCACATGAAAAACTTAATAGTCAAACTTCAACTTATCAGACAATGCACCCTTAATAAATTTGAACAACAGACTTGTAAACAAAAACTTTGGAACACTGAAGGAGCACAACCTACCTGATTGCGAAACATAGTTTAAATATTACAACCACAATAGATTTTTCAATTACTAACCGAAAATCAAGGGGGCACTCGAAACTAATTTTAGTACGTAGCGAGATGGAATAGAAAATTAGAGTCCATATGGAGAGAGATAAAGGGCAACTCGTTGTTCATTGAGCCGTAACACATATTTAGCAAACAAAAATTAAGAAGGAAGGAGTTGACCTACTCAAAAGTTCAGGAGAATAACTCGATTGTCCAACACAACTGTCCTAAAAGATAAGCACGGTTCTCACTTTGCTTAATTCAATTGTTGGCCAGTTTGAATATTGGTTGTCCCTGATTGTTTGACATAAAGTAGATATTAGTAGAATCATACCAAAGTAGCAAAAATCAACGAACTATCAAATTGTCCAACTAATATTGTCTCGGAAGATTGGCAATGTAACACACAATACAAACAAAGATATTATAAAGTAGACATTGCAAAAATCAACAAAGTATCAAAATGAAACACGCTGATCGCCGGCAAGTAGCAAAACAAAAGCCAAAATCAATTAAAACTAATGACCAACATTAACAACATGAAAGGAAAGGGAAGATTTCTACGGTTGAATGAAGTTTAAAGCAAAGACAAAAGTGAAGGACAAAGTGGCGAGCTAACCTCCGAGGAACAATATCAACAAAAGCAACCTGAGACAATATCAGAAATGCAAAGTTCGTAGCTTAATCAAATTATATATTCCTTGAAAATTTATTGAAGCACAAAGAGCACATAACTACATAAATCAACTGAGGGGGAGCCTGGGCGAGCTGGGCCTACGCCCAGGGCCCCATTTTCTGCCAGAGATATATACAGTTTAAACTGTTAAAGTAGCATACTCTTTAGCTTGGCCCAGTGGTTAGATGCTTCATGGAAATGGTATTGGCAGGCTTGCGTAGTTCGAATCCCGTTGTGCATTATGCCCAGATTTTGGTTTTTATTTTCTTCACAAGTCTTAGTTTTGCAGGGTTTTTATTTTTCACGAGTAAACTTAATAAGGATTACGACATTAGAATTTCCGAACGATTTTCACTATAAGACATGTTACCAACTTTTAAGGGCCCCAATCTTTGAGTTTTGCCCATATTACCGGCTTTTAAGGGCCCCGACATTGGAATTTCGCCCAGGGCCCCCATTTACTCCCACATGGCCCTGTCAACCGTCATCAACAATTCAACATAATTAGTTCAAAGGGTCTAAAGAGCGATCATGTGATTCGAAGATATAATCAAGCCAAACACCTATTCCTTCCGTCACTACACATTCTCTCTACCAGCTATAACACAATATCCAAAGTGACCCCTTCACAGATCATTCAACATCAGTGACAAAAAAAAGAAATTTTGATCATTAAAAACCAATATCACAAAACCAACAATTAACATTATCATTAAAGAAAGATCCCAACTTTCACGACCAATCATCATCAAAATAATTGAAAATTATAGAATCCCATCAACCATAATAAAACAATAGAAACCCCAATAAAACCCAAATCAATACTCCGCATGAATAACTAACCTGTATTTTCGCGATCACGGCGGTAAGTACTACCGATTGAGCTTCTGTTCTTAAATGCAAAGAGGGGGGAGGAGGAGGACAGTTCTTATTTTTAGAAGGTGAGAGGTTGAAGAGAAACGTAGGAAAGCCGAGAGGTTGAGGAAGATATAGCAGGTACGTACGGAGTAAGATGGATTAGGAACGTCAAACGTGGCCAAACAAATTAAAACACAGATTTGCTTTTGATTAGGCCCACTAACGTATTAAGCTGTGCATGACGTGGAGGAGATAGAAGACGTTCAACAGTAGGCCGACACATCATATGTGAGCTGGCTTTTTTTTTCCGTAAGAGCACCTCCATCAAGTGTCACGTAGGCGCTAAAATTAGGCTATTAAAGTATTAGTATTAGTATAGATAGATATGTCAACATTGGAAGAGTACATCCCCGTTGTCTCTAGCATAGATGGAATTAATCCCGATAATCTATGCTGACTAATACCGTCCTTCAGTAATAGTATATTAAAAATACGCCAAATTCGCGTGGTGCCCCCAAACTATGTGAGAATGCGCGTGGTGCCCCTACACTTGAAACTTGTACAGTATGGTGCCCCCGAACTTTACCTCTGCCACCACATGGTGCCCTTCCCACTCATTTCCTTTAATGTCGTTAGCCCTTTGACCGTTAACTGATGACGCGGCAACTATTATTTAATTAGAAAAAATTTAACAAAACTTAAAAAAAAAGTTCTCAAAAACTCAAAAATTTTTCACAAAAATTTCAAATTTACAAAGATTAGTGCACTTGGTGCCCTTAAACTCTAACCCCCGGTGCACTTGGTGCCACCAAACTTTACCCTCCAATGCATCTGGTGCCCCTTCGATTCTTTTTGGAAATTTACAACTACGTGGTTTTTTTTTTTAAATAACGATATTTAGCGTTTTTATTTACCCTAAAAAAATAAGAGGGTTTTTTAGGGTAAATAAGAGGGCTTTTTTTGCGGGTATATATCACTAATGGCCCGTTCTTACAACAAACCACTTTGTTGTAAAGTTAGAAAAAGAATCCAAGGGGCACCACGTACATTGGAGGGTAAAGTTTGGGGGCAGCATATGCACGGGAGGTAAAGTTTAGGGACAACTTGTGCACTAATCTTTGTAAATTTGAAATTTTTGTGAAATTTTTTTGAGTTTTTGAGAAGTTTTTTTATTTTTTTTTTATAATTGAATAATAATTAATGCCTAATTAATTGCTAATCACCGCCACGTCATCAGTTAACGATCAAGGGGCTAACGGCGTTAAAGGAAATGAGTGGGAAGGGTACCATGTGCTGGTAGGGGTAAAATTCGGGGGCACCAGACTGTACAAGTTTCAAGTGTATGGGTAGCACGCGCATTGTAACATAGTTTGGGACACCACGTGAATTTGCCGTTAAAAATATAATACCTTCCATCACCATAATCAACCCCACCATGCGCCACCCCAAGCATCTCCTCACGTAATCAAAACATGATTTATAATGCCAATGTTCTTAGTGACATAAACTTAATGGAACGCATGTTAGCATGTGCAATGGGCACATATATATATAGGACTGCATCCGGTCAAAAGTAAATTTATGTCAGAAGGTCAGAAGTGATCTGAGCCACACATCCAACTTAGATGAATGGCTGAGATTAAACCTAATTAACAAAAACAAAAAAATAAAAAACCCACCCTTCCCTTTTCTCTCTTCTCCCCCAACCCCCCCCCCCAACCTCACCCGAAACCACCCTATCCCCGCCGGCGACCGTCGTCGACCACCACAGACATCGGCTCCGACCCAGCCACCGTGCTCGGCCGGCCATCCCGACCTCCCCTCCACCGTTCCCACACCCCACCGCCCCTTCCTTCTCCCCCATTTCCCCCTATTTCCACTTTAAAAATGGGAGGAGATGTGGCAACAAGGCCAGGAGGGGCTGCGACATCGGGGGAGGGGCGGCGAACGTCGAGGAAGGGGCGGCGGTTGAGGATAGGGGCTGGGGAAGGGAGTGGAAGAGGAGAGAGAGAAAACGAGGAAAAGAGGAGGTGGAGGACGTTAGAGGCGGTGGCGCGGGGAGAGGACTGCCGCCGTGGGGTCGCCGGAGTGGCGGGCATATGATGGTGGGTTTGTCGTTGCGTGAGGTGGTGGTCGGCGCTATGAGGTGGCGGTGGGCGGCTGTTACGTGGTGGTGCCGGTGGTGGGAGGGTGAAGGAGGAGAGAGAAGAAAAAAAATAGTGGGTTCATTTTTCTGTTTTTATTTTATTTTTCGGTTTTTTTTTTTTTTTTTTTAGTAAAGCTATGAGATTTAGTGTATGAAGTTATTGGAGTTATTAAAGTGATCAAAGTTATTGGAGTTAAGTCGGGGTTATGTGTTTTATAGTTATTGGAGTTATTATAGTTACGGGTTGTAGTTATTGGAGTTATATTAAAAAACGTGTTTTACTTATTGAAGTTATTGGAGTTAAGTTGAAATTACGTATTTTAGTTAAATATTGTTAAGTTAGAGTCGTAAAGTTATGTGACTTATGTGCTATAGTTACTGCAGTTACGGAGTAACTAGAGTTAGGAGAGTTAGTAGATTATCAAGATGTGTGGCTGAGATTATTTCTGACCTTCTGACATAACTTTACTTTTGATACAATTCCTATATATATATATATATATATTTTTTTTTTTTTTCTGGAAATAATTAGATCTTTTATACCTCTATATAGGGAAAAGAACAAAATAAATAAATTACTCTCCAAAAGGATAGCAAGGTGCTACCCCAAGAAAGAACCGCTAACCTAGAACATTAAGAATTAGGGATAGAGTTACTAAAGCTATTTATAGCTTTACACACATTTGAATCTAATTCATAATGTTATATGGGAGCTATTCCTAGCAATTCCTCTAAGCATATTTCTCTCCTTCCATAACTCATGATTGATACTCCCTGATACTTTTAATCCTAGCCAAGCCAGCACATTACGCCACGCCTCATCAGAGAGCTTGCATTTGAAGAAGAGAGGGTCACAACTTTCCTCATCACATTTGCACAAGGTACATCTGTTAGGCATGCTTAGGCCTCTATCCTTCAGATTGTTGACAGTAGGCTAGCTGTTTTGAATACCCAATGTAGCTATTACTGGGCTCTCGGGTAAGTAACAAGGATCCCATACAGTTTTCCTCCATTTTACAGCATTTCTTGCTTCTTGAAAGAAGTCATATATAGGTTTACTACCTCTGGATACAAACCATTTACCAATAAGATCAGCCGCACTTGAATCAGCACCCATTTTTGCCCTTATTTCATCTCAGACTTAAAGTTAACTCATCCAGGTTGCCGAGCAGTCAACCTGGATTGGAATATTCCACAAGTTTTCCGTTTTCAACTGGTAAGCCTTAGTCCAGTTAGCTCAGACATTATTTTGATCATGCTACAACTTTATGAGCCATTTGGAAAACATGCATTTATTCCAACTCAAGACTTCCTTAATGCCAATGCCACCTTCTACTTTAGCAGAGCAGAGTAAACTCCATTTAATAAAGGTAACTCTCCCCTTCTGCTCTGTTATGCCCCATAAGAACTATCTGCATAGTTTGCTAATTTCTTTGAGAACCACCTTTGGTAAAAGAAGCACTAAGCCCCAGAAGTTTACTAGCATAGAACAAGAAGTTATTAGCCCAGTCCATGAGTTTGGCTTTGATTTTGTCAAGTAGAGAATAGTACATAGCGGCGTTGAGTATTTCAGATTCTTCATATTTTGTAAATTGTGAGGGGAGAGGTGTAGGTCTTTTTTTAATGATGAACAATTTCTCTCTATATCATGGTTTGATTTGTGGTTATGTTAGGGTTAAGTTTGGTGAAAATTGGTTAGTGATTTGGGTTGCTATTTTGCCTTATAATACTAACTATCTTAATTTTCCCTATTCACTTTATTGTTATTACAATATTTATTCTCACCACGATTATGAACCATATCATATACCACGTTTTGTATTAGTCAGCCCTAAATTAATTTGATATTTGTAATCACAAAATTAATGGCCTTTATATATAATTATGTTGATAAAAGTATCAACAAAAACATTTGGCGTGGTGGTTGAAGTGTTAACATTTAACATGGAGGGCACAGGTTCAGGTCTTCGCAATCTCATTTTTGCGGTAGATTTGATTATGTGGCTGATGAGGTGGATTCGCATGTGTGGCATGTACGTTTGTCTGTCACCTATGTGGCACGTGAGGTAGAGGATGACGTGTCGCGCCCACACGGTTTTCATCCAATTTTATATATATACTAGGTTTTAGACCGTGCGTAGTCTTCGTTGATTAGCGTGTTTGATCTTATGCGTAAATTAGTGAAATAGAGATATTACAATATTAGTCAGCGGTTTTTTCAATCATCGTCAAACGACATAATACTAATTCTTGTATTTCTCTCTCCACTTTTTTGTTAATTTAATATTTATTCTCACCATGATTACGAACAATATCATATACCACGATTTATATGAGTCACCTCTAAATTACAAAAATAGATAGATTAGTATATTACTGATCAATATCATTGTCCATTGTCGTCTTCATTCAGTAGTGTGGATAAAAGTCTCATAAAAAACAATTAGTCTGTTTGATTTTATATGTAAATTGGTGAAATAGAAAGGTTACAATATTACTCATCCTTGTCTTCTTTTTTTTTGTAGAAGGTTTAGTTCATTTATTCATCCATATAGGGGAGAAATAAGAGAACAAGTTACAAAATGGACACCAATAAGTAGCTACACCTATGGAATCAGCTATTCATACCATCAACTACTTCTTCTAAATTACAATTGTTGCACCAGTAATAGAGCCTTGCACTAACTATAAACTTGATCTTCCTGATCATCCAATCAGTTGAATGTTCATCTTCACAGAAAATTCTGCAATTCCGTTCTTGCCAGATGAGATAAATTGCAGTGGTTAGACTACAAATAGCCCATTTGTATTTCCAATGTTTTTTATTTGATCTTCTCCTATACCAGTTTATGATGTCCTTGACACTGCTGCATCCTTGATTCATGCCAATCCAGGCCTTGATTGCATTCCAGATATGAGTTGAGTACTCACAATTGAAAAAGATATGCCTATGAGTTTCAGATGCTCTTTTGCACAGTGAGCACCTATTTATCATAATCATACCTCTTCTAATCATATTTTCCACAGTAGGCAGCTTCCTCTGCAATGCCAAAGCAACAATGAAACTGTGCTTAGGCAGATTAATTCCTGTCCAGACAATTTTGTGCCATATAACTTCAGGGTATTTAGTTCTGAAGTGTTCATAGGCAGCTGCAGCCCTAAATTTGCCATTCCTGCTCCACTTAGACATCAACTTCTCCAAAGTAGTCTCATTGTCAAGATTGGAAACCAGCTCATTTTTGAGGTTGATAATACCTTTCCAGTTTTCAGAATCTGCAATAATAGCTGTGCAGCTTTCTATTGAGGAGTTCTTGACCTTGTAAGCATACACCCATTTCTCCCATAGACCATCCTTTTTTGAAGTCAGTCTCCACATCCATTTACACATCATTGCCTTATTCCAAGCCAATACCTCTTTTATACTCATACCACCCTCAGTTCTGGGAGCACACACAGTCATCTAGCTTTTAAACTGCATCTTCCTCTGCTCAGGCCCAACATTCCAAACAAAATCTTTGCAAATCTTATGAATTTGCTTAATGACTCCTTTTGGAATAAGGACACTGCTGCACTAGTAGTTTTCAAGCCCAAATATAACAGAATTAATTAGCTGGCATTTAACAGCATATGAGAGTGTGAGTGCAGTCCAGTGCTTGACAGAAGCTTGGATTTTCTGAATGAACTGACTCTACATTTCACCTCTCAGTTTACTAGGGTTAAAGGGAAGACCTAGGTATCTAAAAGGGAAAGTACCTTCAGTGAAACCAGTGATTGCAAGGATCTGCTTTTTCACCTCCATATCTACTCCACCAAAGTAGATGTCAGTTTTCTGATTATTAGCCTTGAGACCTGAGATGTCTGCAAATTTGTTCAGGCATTCCATAACAGCAGCTACAGAAGGAACATCCCCCCTCACAAAGATCATCAGATCGTCAGCAAAAGTCAGGTGGGTTAGATTTACCCTAGAGCATTTGGGATGGTAAGAGAACTGATTCTGAACCTTCATATTCCTGAGGTATCTTGACAAAATTTCCGTACTCAGGACAAAAATATATGGTGAAATAGGATCTCCTTGCCTAATACCATTTCTTCCTTGAAAAAACCCTTTATACTCTCCATTGATTTTCAAGGAAAACCAAGTAGTAGTAATGCACTTACAAACCCAGTCTACAAACTTGCTTGGAAAGTTCAAAGCAGTGAGCATATCTCTAATAAACTTCCAATTCAGGGTATCAAAAGCCTTCCTTATATCCACTTTTATGAGGCATCTAGGAGAAACATTCTTCTGATTGTAGCCTTTAACCAGGGTTTGGGATAAGATTAGATTATCAAAAATGTATCTACCTGCCACAAAGGCAGCTTGTTCATCACCAATCAAACCAGGGAGGGTCTCTTTAAGTCTATTAGCAAGAATCTTGCTAATAATCTTGTAGAGAGTAGAGCAGCAGGCTATAGGCCTGTAATCAGTAACAGCCTAAGCATTTTTCTTCTTAGGGATCAGGGTTACCATTGTTGCATTCAGTTTCTTTGGCATTTTGAGCTTATTAAAGGACTCCATGACTGCAGAAACCAGATCATCTTTGATTATGTCCCATCTTTTCTGAAAAAAGGCAGCATTAAATCCATCTTGCCCTGGACTTTTATCAGGATGAATGCTATAGAGAGAATCTCCTTAGCTTCTTTCACCTCAGTCTGAAGTTGAATATTTCTAGGATCCTGCACCAGACTCTTCTGTAATCTGTCTAGAGTAGTTTTCCCTTCAAGTACTCTCTGAGTAAGATTTGAGTACTCCTTTTTATTCAACCCAATCAAAGCCTGTTTTGTAACTTTCAGTTTTTCAAAAAACCTGTCAATAGGATCACCCACAGTCTTTTTCCTCCAAGCTTGGCTCACTATGGAATCATGATCCATCCAGCAGTTAAGAAATCTAAAAGGTTTCTTGACTTTTATAGTGTTGAGCACTGTAATTAACACAGGGGAGTGATCAGAGACCCTCTGGTTTAAGAACTCAGCACTAGAGTAAGGAAATTTAGCTATCCAAACTTGATTTGCAAGAGCTCTGTCAAGCTTGGCCCAAATCCTATCAGGTTCCTCTTGGTTATTAGTCCAAGTAAGGTAACACCCTATGCTCCTCATATCATCAAGAGTGCAGTCAGATAAACAGCTGTTAAAATCATTCATATCAGCCTGATGGCCTTGATTTCCTCCTTTCCTTTCCTCATTACTTATAGTAACATTGAAGTCACCAGTAATAAGCCAGGGAGTGTTAGGTTTGGCGCAATGTCTCAGATCATTCCATAAAATCCTTCTTTCATTTGAATCATTACTAGCATAAATCATTGTTACTAGAATTTCATTCCATGTATCCTGATGAAAAACCTTGCAGTGAATCATTTGGCTTGTCATTAGAAGAATGTCAACCTGTAAGCTGGAGTTCCATACCAGCCAAATTCTACCATTATGGTGAGCAGCATGATTTGTAACTACAGTATATTGGCTGAAATACTTCCTAGTGATGTTATCCACCTTCATACTCTTAACCCTGGTTTCCAATATGCCTATCATATTAACCCTATACTTCAACAAAAGGCTTTTGACCTCCTGTTGTTTGAGGACTTCATTAAGTCCTCTAACATTCCATGCTCCAATTAACATGATAAGGGTGGTGGTCCAGTGTTGACCTCCTCCCCTAAAAAATGCTTCAATCCTCTATTGTCCTTGTTCTCCTTGCCTCCTTCTTCCATGAGAATAGAGAAGCTATTACTCAAAAAAGTAGGCACTATAATTTCTCCTTTTTTGCTTGCCTTTTTTGAGCTTTTGTGCTTCCTGAAACCCATGTCATCCACACTAAGCTTTTCAGTTTCTTTTGGTGACACTGGTGGTGTGTAGTGCTCATGGTTGTCCTCTACAACCACCTGGTAATCTCCACTGCTTCCTGCTCTGAGGCCTTCTCAGTTTGTATAACCTTTGGCTGTTCAGGTACAACCTCCACAGCTTTAGGTTTATATTTCACTGTCTGCTTGTTAACAGCTTTAACTCTGTTCAGCTTACAATGTTGAGAAGTATGCCCAAGCTTACCACAAGTTTTGCAAAAATGTGGTACCCATTCATATTCAATTTTCTGATAGATTTGACCACAATGTGGGGTGTTTATGATCAATTCTTCTGGTAGATCCTTAGAAACATCAACGTCAACCAAGATCCCGGCAAAAGAAAGCCTCTCCTGGTGTGTAGTTATGTTATCTGCATACATTGGTTTGCCAATCCTACTCCCTATCTTACTTAGTGCCTGAGCACTCCATAACCACGGATCTAGACCTGGCAAAAGAACCCAAACTGGCACCAAAGTCATGCAGTCAAGTTCTTGTGAGATGCCAGGCGTCCAAGGCTTAAGAATCAGAGGGCTATCACCAATCTTCCAAGGTCCACCTCTAAGGACTGCATTCATCTCCTCCTCAGTCCCAAACTTGAAAGCATACCATCCACGCCTGAGATATTTAATCACTGGCTCTTGAACAAAATTCCAAGCTTTTTGGGCAAACCCAGTCATGTCTTTCATTTTTGGTTTCGCGCCAATAACATTTCCTACCAGCGTATAACTCCATTTCTCCAATTCCTCAATTATATCACATTCCTTAATAGTAATTTCATCCAATTTCCTACTCAATTCATCAAAATGCAACTCCATACCAACCCTAGGTTTACTCAGATTAACTGATTTCCAGGCATTGGGTTTAGCTATGGTATCCAAATTACTTTTATTCTTACCACTAATTTCACTGATATCAGGTCTATAACTAACATCAGAAGTAGCTTTAGAGTTTGAATTAGTCTTACCAGCTTTATCCATAGCCGAATTGATCAGATCATTCAGAATCAGCGTAGCTCTGCTCGTGTCGTCAAGCTCGGTTTGTGTTTTCTCCTTATTTACTACACCATTGTCCTCCAAATTGGTACCATTATCATCGTCTTGTGATTCCGCTGATGCTGATGTGATTTGTTTCCTCGGTCGTCCTCGTCTTTTGCCATCCGCCATGGTTATTAGGTTACGTAAGTTGTCCGTACAGTGACTTAAAAGAAGAAGCTCTTCTTACCAATGACTTTTTCCAACACATCATGATATTGTTTGTTTACTCATCCTTTTTTCTCCAAACTGCATAATACCAATTCTTGTGTCCACTATAAATTAATTTTGATATTTCATTTCATATATATTTATAATCACAACATTAAAGGCCTTTATGTAGAAATATGTTAATAAAATAATCAACAAACATCAATTGGCTTAGTGGTTGAAGTGCTAAAATGCAACCTGAGCTCACAGGTTCAAGCCTTCATAGTCTGATTTTTGCGGATTTGACTGTGCGCTAGGTGATGAGGTGGAATTGTTTGTGGCATGCATGTTTGCATGTCACCTATGTGGCACGTGAGGTGGAGGATTACGTGTCGCACCCGCACGGTTTCCATCCAACTTTATTGACCCGTGCAAAATTGCACGGGTTGTTGAATGATATAGATAAAAAAAATTCTTTGTTATACTCCAATCTTAGATAAAATGTATTTTTATTAGCCTGTCAATAGCTTAATAGTGATAATTTCTGTTAATAAACTTTTTTTTCTCTTACCCATATCCCATATTAACTTGAACCCGTTTCGACCAACATATTTTTGGGTTAAACTTGACCCGAATCGTAGACCCGATTTGACCCTTTTCCAATACAAAATTACGATGGTTTAATCCAAAAATGCATCACAATGTATAATATAATCAATAAAAAAAACCTAATTAGAATCTTATGGTACCTTGCTAACTTGGCCAATATTTGTGTAATAGCCCTACCCACCAGTAGGTCGTAACACAACCCAATAAGATGGATATTCATCTTTTAGGCCCATATATTCTCTCTGGGCTTTAAAAGGTGAAGGTCTTGTTGGTAGTATGACGGTACGAATCTATTATAAACTGATCATATGATCTTTAGTTTCCCAATGTGGAACAAATCAATTCTACAACCCATTTTCCATAATTCGTAGTGTTACAATTTGACCTATAGTTGTTTACTCTATATCTTTGACCCGTATTATCGCATGACCCCCTATTGACCCGACCTTGACACATTGTGGCAATGTATCTACTCCGAGTAGATTTGTTTTGGCGAAACTATAGTCTCATATATATGTAGACGATGGGTTCATTAGTATTAATCGAAGAAAATTCTTGAGATACAAATGGTCATAGATAACTTGACTTATTGACCCGTTTTAACCCGTAATTAACCCACTAAATTATACGTAGTATTTGTGATCATTCCCCCTTTTTTTTTTTTTTACAATAACTCATGACCTGCATTAAGCTGGACCCATTTGGACCCCCATATTTTTGGGTCTAAACTTGCTTCGATCCGTTGGCACGATTAGACCCGGCGACAAACTCATGACGGAGTTAAACCCAAAACTACATTAGACGATAAAATTAGTACAATGTTATAATAACTAAAATTTGCGCTTTTATAAAAAATTATTTTGGGAATGAATTGATTTATCTAGTATATGTCATGTTGGCATATTCTGGTTTATTCACTATTGTTTTTATTTTAAAATAAGTAGAATAGAAAGAAAGGCAAAATGATCTACTTTATTTTCACCAGCATTCTAACCTAACGGACTTGATCCTTTGTTAACTGGCCCGTGTTTGATCTGTTGTTGTTTACTCGATGCAAATTGCCCTCGGTCATATTCACACCACCAATTAGATAAGAGCTCATTTAATGCAAAGTCCGCTGTGTTCGAATTTGGCTTACTCCCACTTAGTCGGGTCTTGTAAGTCGCTGATGATAGAAATGGAGTGGCAGGTAGACATTCAACATGTCTATCGGGAGGCTAATTCGTGTGCTGACCTCCTGGCTAACATAGGGATTGATCAACCGGATCGACTGAAGGTTTTTGACTCGCCTCCGCCGGACTTGGCGAGGGTCATGCTTGAAGATCGGAGTGGGGTTTCAGGACCTCGGTCCATTTCAGTGTAGTTTGTGATGTTTTAGTTTTCTTTATTGTTGAGTTTTTCCCGCAGTTTCACCACCAAAAAAAAAAAAAAAAATTTAATGCCATAACCAGCTTAGCATATCATGACATAGAAGATGCACGCGCACACAGTATATATATACATGTTTGAAAGTAATTGTTGGTTAAGTCATTAATATATACTTCATTACTCGCTCGGTCCTGATGAATTCTTGCCTCGAAAACAATGCATAAAAACATGGGTGGTAGGTCAAATTACTCAAATGCATCATCATATAAGGGTTGATCTCTCTTAGAGGTTTAAGTTCATTAGTTTTAATCGAAGAAAATTCTTGAGATACAAATGGCACTCTAAGAATTAGTTTGAAGCTCTTTTTGTATTAGGTTGATTAACGGTACCACATAGATCATATACATCTTTGTGATGTTCACTTGATATATAAACCATTCATTTAAATTTTAAGCAAAGCATATCGAGGCCTGGAACTAAACCCCCCCCCCCCCCTCAAATCCGTTCATTATGTATGTGGTTGTGTCGTCATGCATGTGTTTACCTATTGTAGTGAATTCTTGTTTTAATTATGACGAAGGCCTAGGACTATTTTGTTCGTTAGTTTTGTTGTCAATGGAAACAACTTGTGTTTGAAATTGCTGCGTTCTCTTGGTTTTGAAGAAAATAAAGTCGTGTTATAATCAGACCTACTCTAAATCATAGGCTATGTAGCTGTATCTATGTTAGATAAATAATGACGTAAATTAAACTTATTTATTAAATTTATGCTCAGTATAAAAAAAACATGATAATTTGAATTACATGGTTTTAAGCGAGAATGCTCGTTTAACAAAAAATAATAATAAAAAATTAATAATAAAAAAATCTTATATAGCTGTATTTTAAAAAGGTAAATACAATAAAATCCTTAAAGCTGATTGCTGGAGTATGTCGCATAATCTATACATCCCCATTTAGGATGCATGGGTAGGTAGAAATAGCTAGAGAAAACATTTCTCTTTTTATCGTAAGCATATACGAATCCTGAAATGTTCAATCTCTTCATTATATGTTAGATGAGCCCTAGATCAGTAAGCTCCATATTATAAACAAATTTTCAAGTCATACATTCAAAAGTTGATGAAAGATGCATATTTAGTTTCAGAATTGAATTGAATTGAGAAGACAAACATAGATAAAGTAAGTAGTGCCAAATAAAAAAAACTGAAGTAACCTACATATTTATAGAGTATAAGACCATCTCCATTCGGGGTCTCAAATGAGTCTCAAAGTGGAAAAAATGAGTCTCAAAATGAGAGACCATGTAGGTCAAGGGAAAGAATCTCCAAAATTGAGACGGTCTCTGTTTTTAGAGACCGTCTCAAGAGTCTCAATAATTAATTATGTGGGGTCCACTACTAATTAGAATTAATTTATATTATTTTGGCCCAATTAATAATTAAAAAATAATTGTTTGAGATCTAAACATATAAGTCTCACCATTGAAGAATAGAGTTTCAAATTGAGTCTTATTCTCCATTTGACGTTAGCTTGATGTAATTATGACATCAGATTAGTATTTGAGACCTAAAGTAAGTCTCACCAATATGGATGCTCTAAGATTGACGTATCAATGTGACCTGTAATGAAGATTGGTCAAATAATCAAGAAGTAAAGTGAAAGAAAAAATGAATAAACAATGATTTTTTTTTTTTTTTTTTTTTTTTTTTTATTCTTCCATGAAGGGAAAGAAATCGGTCTTACAAAAACACCACTAAACAACACCAAGTCAAACATCAAACTCTAACTAGCTAAACTATCTACCACATTACTATAGGTGTCATGTCCACACCAATTATACATTCTAACACAAGTAAAGTATTTGATTTGGTTTATAATCCACTCTTTTGGATGCTCTTCATTACCAAATAACCGAGCATTTCTCTCTTGCCAAAGGAGGTAAACCGTGGCAGAAATACTACATTTCATCCAATTTGCTGTCCAATGCTTCTTTCTCTTCCTTTTACTAATCCAAGTGAGCTCCTTAATCAAGTCCCATCTCCTTCCATTAATGCACAGCCACCTCAAAATTGCTTGCCAAATATCTGCAGAGAATGCACAATTAAAGAACAGATGCCTATGCGTTTCTTCCGCTCGCTTGCAGAAAATGCACCTGTTAACTAACGGCAATCCTCTTCTTCGAATATTGTCAACCGTAGCAAGGCATTTCTGAGCTGCCATGGTGATGATGAAGCTATGCTTTGGCATGGTTACTCTGTCCCACACTACTTTACTCCAACAATTTCTCTCGTATTTTCTCCTGAAAAATTCATAAGCTAGTGAAACTTTGAATTTACCTTCCTTGCTCCACGACTTAATGCAGTTTGCAGCCTCCTTTTGACCCCCACACCTTTGAATAATATCATCTCTTATACTTATAATACCTCTAAGGTATTCAGAGTCAGAGGGTTTAGCATTAATCTCCCAGCAGCTTTGATTCTTCATCACATAAACTTTGCTCCATGTAGTCCAGATGCCCATTGGATCAGACACCAATTTCCATAACCATTTGGATAGCATTGCTTTATTCCTTGCTAAAACTTTCTTAATACCCATCCCAACTTCTTCTCTAGGCGCACAGACACTGTCCCAACTCTTGAAGGTCATCCTTCTCTGATCAGGCCTGATTCCCCAGAGGAAATTCTTACATAATCTCTTGATTTTTATCAAAATTCCCACTGGGATGAGCAGGCTGGCACTCCAATAGTTCTCAATGCCAAAAACCACTGAGTTTATAAGCTGCACTTTGCCAGCATAAGAGAGAAACTGACTTGACCAGTGGTGAATAGACATTTCAAGCTTATTGAGCAGATTCTGATAAGCCTCAGCATTTAGTTTCTTGGCATGGAGAGGTATACCAAGGTATCGAAAAGGAAATTGTCCTTCTGTGAAGCCTGACTCTTCCAAAATGAGCTCCTTGACTGATGTACGAACTCCCCCGAAGTATATGTCTGTTTTTGCAGTGTTAGCCACAAGACCTGACATCTTTGCAAACTTCGTAAGGCTGTCTAACACTGCCCTAACTGAATGCAAATCTCCTCGAATATAAATCATGAGATCATCAACGAATGTTAGGTGAGTGAGTCTCAATCTAGTACATTTAGGGTGATGAGAGAAGTCCTTCTGATTTGGCATTCCTCTTAATAATCTGGACATCACCTCCATACTAAGGACAAACAGATATGGAGACAGAGGGTCTCCCTGTCTGAGGCCTCACTTTCCTTCGAAATAACCCTCATAATTCCCATTGATTTTAAAAGAATACCATGGAGTACTAATGCAGGCCATTATCCATTCAACAAAAATATTTGGAAACCCAAACCCTATCAGCATGCTGTTGACAAAACTCCAATTTAAAGAATCAAACGCTTTTCTTATGTCCACTTTGATTAAACATCTTGGAGAGATGTTCTTCTGCTTGTAACCTTTAACTAGAGCTTGGGAGAGCATTACATTATCGAAAATGCATCGTCCTTTGACAAACGCAGCTTGTTCTTCTCCAATGATCAAAGGTAGGATGTCCTGCATTCTGTTAGCCAGAATTTTAGTGATAGTCTTGTATATGGTGGAGCAACAAGAAATCGGCCTAAATTCGGTGACATTGGCAGGGTTTTCCTTCTTAGGAATGAGTGTTATCATGGTAGTATTTGCTTGTTTGGTCATCCTTTTTGTTCTGAAAAAATCCCTTATTGCTTTGGTAAATTTTGCTTGGATCAGATTCCAGTTTTCTTTGAAGAAGCCATCTGAAAAACCATCTTGCCCCGGGCTCTTATTTGATGCAATGCCAAAAAGAGCAACCCTGATTTCCTCCTGAGAAATGGGTTTGGTCAGTTGATTCCTCGAGTCCTCATTGATCTTAGCTGCTTGATTGAATACTGTATTATCTATGCTCTCCACTGGATGTTCAGTACCCAACAACTTCATGTAATAGTCTACAAAAGCTTTGACAATTCCTGGTTGATCATAGTATGTTGTCCCATTGATGTCAGTAATCTTCCCAATTGTGCTGTGATGCTTGCGAGCTGCAATTCTGGCATAAAAATACCTGGAACTACAATCTCCTTCATTAATATGTTGTATTTTAGCTCTTTGACTTAGCATACTTATTTCTGCCCTTTTCAATTTCTGATACTTAGCCTTGAGATCATCTACCTCCTTATAATGCTCTGGCCTGAGAGATTTTTGAAGGCTTCCCTGCTTTTGGAGCAAATCTTCCTTACACTTAGCCACTCTTTCTGAAAGTTTGGAGAAGTGGCACTTGTTCAGGTCTGTTAGTGAATGTTTCACATTTTTGAGCTTGTGAAACAATTTTTGCCTTCCTGATCCAAAAACCTCCTTCTGCCATGCCTCTGCCACTATCTGCTTGTAGTTGTCATGAAGTTCCCAGCAATTCAGGTATTTGAAACATTTCCTTACTTTCTGAGGGTCTTTCACTTTCACTATCACTGGTGAATGATCGGAGATCCCAGAGGGTAAGAAATCAGCATAGGAACTGGGGACAGTTGAAATCCAAGTTGCATTAACCAAAGCTCTATCCAACTTGCTCCAGTTCCTGGCCTGACCATCTTGGTTGTTCGTCCAAGTAAAGAAACAACCCTGACCATTTATGTCCTCTAACCCACACTGAGCTATACAAGCATTAAACTCAGCCATATCAGATGTGATAGGTGGGTGAATACCCTGCTTCTCCCTACTATCTCTTATAACATTGAAATCAAATAGAATCAGCCAAGGCTCATTCTTTGGATTAATCATGTTAAGTTCCTGCCATAACTCCCTTCTTTCCTCAGCATCACTACTAGCATAAACAATAGTAATGAAGAAATCCTTATTTGTAGTAATATGCTTGACTTTACAGTGCACATATTGAGTGTGAGCCTTGATGATGCTCACTTGAATCTGCTGAGCTTTCCAAAGCACCCAGATTCTCCCATTCCTGTGGTAATTGTATGTAGTGAAAACTTTGTAGGCAGCAAATCTTCTCTTAATAATCCATTGTGCCTTATTTTCTCTTATTCTTGTTTCCAAAATCCCCAAAAGATCAATTATGTGCTTCAACAAGAGATCTTTAATCTCCTGTTGTTTGAGGGCTTCATTGAGCCCTCTTATATTCCAAGTTGAGATTATCATTGGGTGGGGTGATCAGGTGGATCCTCCTCTCCTAGATAATCAGTCCTCACCAAAGTTCCTGTCATTTCATCTATATCACTGTCATTGAGCAAACTAGAGAAAGTATTTGCAGTGATAGTGGGTATTACTTGCATCTGAACCTTGCTCTTCCTTGATGGGTGCTTCCTACTGGCCTTCTTGAATCCCAAGCTATCCACAAAAGCAGGTGGTGAAGTCCCATTCTCAATGTCATCAATGATTTCCTGCTTTTCACTTCGTGTCATGGAATTGAGTATTCCATTGTCACCCTGTTCTCCATTCTGAGTCTGAGCTGGAATGGAATGTTGGGCTCCAGGAGAGTCTACCTCCTTATGACTGAGATCCTCTATGATCACTTGTTGCTGCTGCTGGATTTCAATTGTACTAGGTTTAGGTGCTACTGCTTCCTGTACAACATTTCCAGAGCTTTCCTTATCTGCATCAGCATCTTCTGCCTTTTGTTTTGGTTTATAAACCTTCTTCTGCTGCTTAGAAGTATGAGCTGGTTTATGCAGTTTGCAGGTTTGTATCTCATGTCCCAATTTCTTGCACCCTTTGCAATAAAATGGCCCCCATTCATACAAAACTGTTTGCACTTGCTGACCAGAATATGGGGTGTTTATTAGAATTTCTGATGGGAGGTCTTTTGTGACATCCACCTCCACCATAACTCTTGCAAAAGCCAGCTTTTGCTTATAGGTAGTCCTGTAGTCAGCATACAACGGCTTCCCAATTTTTCTGGCTATTTTGCTCAGCGCATTCTCCGTCCAACACCATGGCTCCAACTCAGGAAACAACACCCAAACTGGTACAGTACTAATCCTATCCAGTTCTTGTGCTATTCCAGGCTCCCAAGTCTTCAGAATTAAGGTATTGGAACCAATTCTCCATGGGCCACCCTTTAGCACATTGATCATTTCATCCTTTGAAGCAAATCTCAGGCTAAACCAGCCTCTCTTGAAATACTGAATCTCAGGTATTTCAAGATTTTGCCAGTTTTTTGCTGCAAAATCTTTCATCTCCTGCACTGTGGGTTTACCACCAATTACATTACCCAGAAGAGTATTTGCCCATAATTCCAATTCTGCTTCAATATCTTCCTGATCAATTACAATATCATCTACATCCAAATTCCCCTCATAATGATGCAGTGTCATTCCTTTTTTTGGCTTAGATTTCACAACCTTACTCCACTTCTTAGTTTCATTGGAAGTTTTAGTCGCAATACCATCATCATTCCCAGAATTAGTGTTCACTACATTAGCATCCAATTCTACTACTGTTGTCCCATCAGGTTGATTTCCCCCAATTCTAGTGCTAGACGCTACCTTGTTATGAGCAGATGCAGAATTCAGCTTAAGATTGGAATTCTTACCAGATTTCACAATAGCTTCCTTAAGAAGCTGGTTGATTGTTGGCGGTTTGTTCCCCAGCTGGGTAGAACTTTTCTCCTTCGTTACTTCATGATTATCTCCGATTTAAGGGTCATTATCATCCTCTTCTCCGGCCGATTCTGGTGGTGTTCTCTGTTTTCGCGGGCGTCCTCTGCCTCATGCTTCCTTAGCCATGGTGACAAGCCGTCAATGGTGTACAGAAGGCTTAGAGAGAAAGCTTTCTCTCAACGCTTGACGTTTATTTATTATTAAACTAATTTTATCTTTTTCTAGTGAATATTTTTTTAGTAATACCACACACAATAAATAAATCACTAAACAAAAGTATCAGTTATCACACCATCAATGTTATTGTTACAAATCAATCAAACAAACGATAGACAAAGGTATCAGTTATCACACCATCAACTTGAATTTCCAGCAAAGAAAAAAGTGAATAGAATACATGAGCCCAAATTATCAGTAGGGTTGCAACTAATACAAGAAGATCGATCGGCAACGGAAAAGACCAAAACTGAAGGTTGAGGAATAACAATACAAGATCGATAGAATTTTCATATTTATTTATTTCAATAATATCTCACTAACACATCTTTTTGTAACATAATAAAACATTTAATCCACATCAACATATCGTGCACGTATAACGTATTTAGGGAGGTCCTTAAATTAAGGCTCGCAATCGCCATTGTATATGGCTTTTTCCATAATTAATCAATCAAGTAATATTCCAAAATTATTCTTAAAATAATACTTTCGAAAATATTCCTAATATATTGCGCATGTATATATTATTTCCTAAATTATGTTAAAAAATAACTTGATTTGATATGATTAAGAAAATCTCATCCAAAGTTGTTTCTGGAATTATCTCCTAAAACTTCAAATCCTTTATATATAACTTTGTTAAGAAAAGAATAAAAAAAATCAGTTGTCTTGGTGGTTGAAGTGTTAAAATGGTAACTCTAAGGTTGCAGGTTCAAACCTTTGTAAGCTTATTTTTTGTGTAGTCAAATATAATGACTGCTGATGTCATCGATGATGTCATCAGTGACATCATATCTGACATGGAGGGTCTTAGAGGAGGCTATTCAATTGGCCATTAGTTTATTGACCCGTGCAAAATTGCACGAGCGGTATATGATACAGTTATGATAACAACAATAAAAAATTGGGCAGATTAATCGATTTGTCTTGATATCTTTAACAT
>JBBYHQ010105169.1:0-28597 GCA_038382645.1 Spergularia azorica
CCTCCCTGGCTGCCAGGCTCCTGTCCACAGTTTCCACAGAGCTGTCCCCCAACACATACGGAATATGCAGGATTGGACTATCGTGTCCGCCTGCCTCCATCGAAGCATCGCCGGCACGATCTCTCCCATTTGCCGCGCCTCTCTCCACTGTCGGCCGCAATTCCGTCGAACGGAGGAATACAGGCCATTAGATTGGTCTAATCTAACGACTGAGGTTGGTTCCTAAAGTTCCTATATACATAAAGTTCCTATCCCAACCTATACTAAGATTACATGTTCATTAAATTAAAACTTATGTTCATCAAACTAGCATTGAATGTTCATCAAATTATACTGGATTTAGTGTTCAATATATAGATGAACATAACTTAAATTCCATGAATTTGAGTATATTCGGGAACGTTTTAGAGAAGTGAGAAATGGTGAAGTTTGACAAGATGAAAGTGATCGATGAAAAGTGATCGAAGGAAAATGCGAAGCTGTAATGGGCGCAAATGTTGGCGTAGCCGGCGATGGGTTGTGGTGGCCGGAGCAGTAGAGAAGGTGGTGGTCGGGAAAGGGGAAGGGAGGGTGATAGTTGGGGTTTAGAGAAAACATAACAGGGGAGGAGAGAGAAAATCAGGAGGGGGGCCGGGAAATAACTAGGGACTGTTAGATTATCTTTGATCCTGTGGTTATAAATGGTTCCTAGAGTTCCTATATAATTAAATTTCTACCTGAATCTAACCCTATATATATTAGATTTCGGTAATTATAATATTATATCCATTTTTTTTTTTTCGAAACATTTGTCATTTTAGTTACTGAATGTAATCCGTTTGACCGTCTGACAACACAACTCCTAATTGGATCAAAAGCCCGAAGGAAGCCCACTAATACGTGATCCAGTCCAACGGAAGACTGGAATTCCGACCGAAAAAGTTTCTTCAAGGACATGGTTGGAGACACAGTACTTACGGTTGCGCTTGCAGCACCATGCAACTAACTACGCCCGCTCCCACCACGGCCACCAGGCGCCAGAAAGTGCCAGAATAAGATTAGTAATCTCTATGTCAGTACAAAGCTTTGAAAACCAAGTAACCGAAACATATACGTTACACTATCGACCTATCGTTTTCCACAATTTGTAGCCAGATGATGAACTATAGTCTATAGAGATATAGAACTTACGCATACTGAACTTCTGAGTTATCAGGACGCCACTATCCCACAAAGCAAGTTCACATCCAATGGTGTTCCAGTTCAGGTACTCGAAAATGAACAATGTAAGTTCGGAATTGTTGTGTTAACAGGGAAGAATAATTCCATCTATAACGTACAATCGATCAGTAATCTTATTACCATCCTTAAACTTACATCAGCTGTGTATTCCTCAAAAACAAAACAAAAAAAATCAGGCGTGTACACTGTGGGAAGAAGTTTTTTCTGTTACAGAGATGTAAAATGAGAACTACAGTAAAGAATCAGTAAAGGTGGGTGTTTCTCTTGTACATGATGATGATACAAGTTCGAAAAATACATCACAAACACTATATAACCTATCCACTCCATCTGTATGGAAGTCTCCATTTCTTGTGCCAATAAATCGAAACTCGGGAAAACAGTGGAAAACCAAACTCATAATCGAGGGGCTGATCAGCTGGCCCTGCAACATTCAATGGCAACCAGACATACCTCGAGTCCCTCAGATCAGCAGGGTTCCACCGGTCTGCCATAAACAGAAAGTAATCAGGAAGTCCTGGCAGAGGTAACACAAATGTGCTCTGTGAGAAAAATGTTGTTTCTCTGAAAATTTTACTCCCTCCGATGCATGGATTTCCCAGTGTATCCCATGGACCCATAATAGAATCGGACGCATGGGCCATTGCTTCATTAGGCGCCCAACCTGTGCAGCCTGATGTGATCATGTAATAAGTGCCCTGGTGCTTGAATAGGGCAGGGGCTTCACGGTGTTGGCCAATGAGAATTGGTCTCACGACATCCAAAACATCCAGATAATCATCTGTAAGCGGTCCAATATGGAGTTCACTGTTATCAACCGAAGAGTAGATAACATATGCCACACCATCATCGTCCTTGAAGACCGTCATATCTCTGCTGTCAAAACCATGGGGACTTTTGCTATGGAGGTACTCAAATGGGCCATTTGGGTAGTCGCTGATGGCCACACCGACATGGGCTTTGGTGTAATTAACATTGTCTATATGCATCCACATGACAAACTTTCCGGTTTTGTCGTTATACATGACTTTCGGTCTCTCGAGCACATTTGATTTATGAAGGTCATGGTTCTCATCAGTTTCTTCAGCTGCAAGCACAATGCCCTCGTTCTTCCATATCCATAAGTCTCTAGAAGAGTAGCAGCCAACACCAATGATGTCAACCTAGTAAGACAATCAAGAGAAATTTTAATAAGCAAAAACGCAACCACAGATTCCACGAATAGATTATTGCATACGATTACCAGATTATAGATCTTGCCGCAAGTGATTAATCAATAGATTAAGAACAACAAAAGCTAAACAAAAAGTACAGCATAGAGTATTCTCTAGAGAATTGAATTCAGGTGCTCAGTAAATGTGTGAAGATGCTGAACGCCCGAAAAAAAAGATCAAATGCACAAGACAAAAACATCCATACAATGAACCATACAAGAACGAAATAACGAATACTCTACACACTACGAGCAATAGGCTAGACTTAAAAGTTTCATAATGTGCCAGTACTGAAAGTGCTATAGGGAATTCTTACACAGGAGAGCCTGCACAAACACATTTGGAAGACGCAATATTCATCATTCTCTACCTACATCTTCAACCATCCTGTCCTTGTTCTGCTTTACACACCCAAAATAGATTCAACCAAACGAAAAGATCTAGCAATGCTAGCAGATGTTACAAGATGTGTCAGCTGCGAGAAAATGCTTCATTTCCCCTACATACTTTGATCCTGATACCAATAGTTCTTACGCTCAACTCTAGCAACAGAATGTCCTTTGGGAGAATGAACAGACTTTGGATCAACTCCCATCTGAAAGAAACAAAAGATAAACACAGAGAATCCTTCTGAGAGGAGACATGCTCCAGCAGTAAGCACAGGATACTTAAGATCGCAGGGTAAAAGGTTGTTATTGTCCTTTCCACCTTCAGGGAATGAGGATTCCAGATTTCTGCGAGAAAGATCTTGTCTTTCCAATGCTCGACTAAGTACATTGCTTAATATCAGACTTAAAATTCATTGAAGATATGGTGGGGAGGTCTCTCATTCTCCTATAAAATTGTCATACCAGTACCAAAGGGCTTTGAGTCAGTCAGAAGTTTATACATATAAGAATCTTCTCCACCATCTTTCAGTTGTCCAACAACAATAACAACAACATTGCCCCAGTGCCTCAAAGGCTACCGCCATAAGGCGGGTAAGGGGGATCACACCTACTCCCAATACCAAAAATACCAATAAGAGCATAGTGGGGTGGGACATATTTTTACGTAGAAGAGGAATAATAAGAACCATCCTTTTAGTAAAAGAGAAGGAAGACTTGTATCTGTCTTTGAGTTTTCCTTCTCCTGCTGTTTTCTGTTGTTTAGAGATTCTGCAATTGTCAGCTTTAGCTTCTTTCTTCAAATATTGCCTTAATTACATATAATGGCCCAGCTCTGGCTCACATGCATATCTCCCTTCCAGCCCAAAACTACGAAGATGAAAAGAAATGGCTACCCCGGGTCTTGTAACTTGAGGACTTGCCGCAAAGGTGCGAAGACCTTTATTCAAGGCCACCCATAAGTAACCACGACTATTAATCAAATGCCCTGGAATAATGGCATTAATCAATATCCTATCCTCCCATGCATCTATCAACAGGACATTGCAGAAAATTTTCCTCAAGCATCAACAAGCCTTGCTAAAGAGTCTACTCTGATAAGAAACTCCGGACACAAGTAAGACTCATAAGAGGAAAGCCTCAAAGCTTCTTTATAGTAATCGAAGCCTTAGCTATAAGTACTCTGAATGCAGGAATAGGACAAGGATGAAAGTTGATACATCATAACCTTGTAAACAGGTTTGGATGTTTACGCTATGCATCTTGATACGCACAATCTGCTTTCATTCTCAGGTAGCAATCTCTAATAAGCAAACAAGTAGTACTAAAAAATGAACACAAGCCCCTTCAAACAATGCAGACCTCCTTATCTGCTAGAACACAGCCCATCGGCAATATACCTAATAACGCAATGATATTGCACTAGTGTCTTTGTAATGCACTGCAGAAATGCGAGTTAATAGCTAACAGGGAGTGGAAGAGAGAGAATATCACCAGTTGACAATTGGCACTTAAACAGTGAAGGAATCACAGATTCGCAGCAAGTGCGCTTCCTAACTGACACAACTTACGCTGGATAGTACTACAACTATACAACTCAACAGCGAACAAGGTCTTAATCAAAGGCAACCATTAGCAAATAGCAATGCCTCAGACAAGGGGAGAAACTAACAGAACCGCAGCATTGGAAAGAAATTTTTTTATGAAAAGTTTCATGGAATGTACATTTGGTGCGTGACGACATCCTATAGTTCACCAGGTGTTGAGCTGAAATAGAGTTTTCAGGAAAGAGATACCCTTATAAATTGATACATAAGACGCTTGGCAGATCCTAGTTCTAGATACTTCTATTCTAGACTATACCTATATTCATCCTCTATCAGACCCTTTAATTTAATCATTTAGATATTCTCCTCTCAGAGTCTCACCATGCAGTAATGAAGTAATACAGAAATACATAATAAACGCCGGAAAGTTGGGGAATAAGGCGGCCTTCCCAAATAGATCTCAAACATCAGGGAAATGAAACCTAAGCTAACGATGCTTGATAGCCAATAACCTATGGTATATTTCCAAACTCGGCAAACTGCAAGCTAGCCTCAACAGATGACGTGTGTTGAAAAGGCTAAAGAATCTCCCTAATAGAAGAACCAACCCTCATATCTAACAAGAATACTTGGCTATTTGGCTGTCCATGGCAAAGCTTTGAGCCTTTGAGAATATTTGGCTATTTTCAAATATGTGGTCAAGTTTGGTCAAATTGAAGTGTATATATCACGATTTTTGGAACAAAATGGCTCAATTTATAGTGCTTCACCTAGATATAATTTCATGGATTTTAGCAAAAAATTAGAGTAAAAAAATTATGGTAGGTCCAAAATTGGCGAAAAACAAATGTTACCCTCAACGGGTGAAGTGTGGCAAAGGGGCTTAAATACCTCCCTTAACTGTGGAAACGACCATTATATCCTAGAAGTCCCCTCCAAGGCTGTCCATGGTAAAGTTTAGATAACGTTTGGCTACTTTCATAAAATTGGCCAAATTTGGACAAAACCAAATACATAATCCACGGTTTTTTGGCCCAAAATAACCCCGGAACAAAAATGGCTCAAATCTGAGTAAAATCCTCTAGGGGTCATGTTATGGATTTCAGCAAAATAAAAGAGCCCAAAGACCTAAGTTAGGGTCCCAAAATCATCAGAAACCGCACAAAAGCCTTAACTCGTTACGCCTGAGGAAGGGATTTAAGAACTCCCTTAATAAAGAAACCAAACTCATATCCAACAAGGATCCTCTAAGGCTGTCCATAGTGAAATTTTGAGAACATTTGGCTACTCTTAAAAATATGGTCAAAATTAAAGTATAAATCCACTGTTTTGGGCCCAAAATGGCCCTGAAACAAAAACTGCTCAATGCTTTTTGTAGAAGCCCCTATTGGTCATATTAAGGATATTAGCAAAATACAAGAGTAAAAAACCTATGGTAAATCCCAAAATTCGCAAAGAAAAGGACCATGCCTCAATGGGTGATGTGTGTCAAGGGTTAAAGAATTTCCTTAGGCAAGGAACCAGACCCCATATCCAAGAAGGCTACTCCAAGGCTGTCCATGGTAAGTTTCGGGAACATTTAGATACTTAAAAAAAGGTCAGAACTGGTCAAAATCAAAGTTCTCGAGGAACAAATTCCACGGTTATTGCCTCCTAACATAGGCCCCGCAACAATAACGCCTCAAACTTTTGCAGAATCACCTAGAGGTAATTTTATGGGTCTTGTCAAAATATTAGAGCTAAAAACCTAAGGTAGGTCCCAAAATTGGCAAAAAACGCACGTTAGGATCAATGGGTGACATGAGTCAAAGGGGGTTATAGAACATCCCTAAAAGAGGAACAGGTCCTCATATGCAACAAGAGTACCCCAAGGGTATCCATGTTAGATTTTGAGAAGATTTGGCGACTTCAAAAAAATTGGTTAAAATTTGGCCAAAATGAAAGTATATCCACGTTTTTTGTCCCAAAATGGTCCCTGTATAAAAATGGCTCCAATTCTTGTGGACGACCCTATGGATCATATTATGAGTTAACCGCACGCTAGCCTCAATGGGTGTTGCCTGCCAAAAGTGCTTAAAGAACTTCCATAAACAACAAAGGTACTCGAAGGATGTCCATGGTAAAGTTTTGAGAACATTTAGCTACTTTCAAAAAAATGGTCAAAATTGGGCAAAACCCAAGTATATAATCCACAGTTTGTGGAACAAAATGGGCACTAAACAAAAACTACTCAAAAGTTTGTGTCATCACCTAGGAGTCATATTATGGATATTCGCAAGATATCAGAGCCGCAAACCTATGGTAAATCCCAAAATCGGCAAAAAAAAACGGGTAATAGGCTCAACGGGTGACGTGTGATAAAAGGGCTTAAAGAACATCCCTAACATAGGAAATGGTCTTCATATCCAACATGGGCACTCCAAGTTTCTTCATGATAAAGTTTTCAGAACATTTTACTACTCTCAGCAATTGGTCAAAATTGGCCAAAACCAAATTATAGTTCACGATTTTAGGCCCAAAGTGGCCCAGAACAAAATTGACCCAATTTTTTTGTGAAATCTCCTTAGGGTCATATGAGGAGTTTCAACAACATACAAAAGCCAAAGACCTATGGTTAATCCCAAAATTGGCAAAGATCAAACACTACCCTAAATGGGTGATGTTTGCCGAAATGCCTTAAAAACATCTCTAATAGAGAAACTAGACCTCATTTACAACAAGGATACTCCTAGGCTATCCATGGTAAACTTTGGACAAGCCATTCTCTAATGTGGTCACTTGTCAAATTTGGCCGATTTGAAGTATATAGTCCATGGTTTTTGGCCCAAGATGGCCCCGGGACAATAACGGCTCATTCTTTTGTGGAAGCCCCTATGTGTCATATTATTGGTTTCAGCAAAATATTAAAGCCAAAAAACTACTATACAAAATTGGCAAAAATCGCACTCTAGTCTCAATAGATGACATGTGCTGAAAGGGTTTATAGAACTTCCCTAACAAGAGAACTTCAATAAGGGTATTCTAATGCTGTGCAAAGTGATTATTTGCAAACATTTGGCTACTTTCAATGAGCTCGTCAAGATGGACCCAAACCGAAGTAATCCACGGTTTATGAGTGGTGACGGAAAAGTACTAAGTAAATAATATAATACTACCTCCATTCAAATCACTCTAGTGTTGTTTTGATGTGATTGACTCACCACATTGGTTACAACCTCTAGACCAGATAAAATGTCTATTGGGTGTAAAATTAGTACATACATTATTCTGCCTCTTAATGTCCCAATCTCTCTTATCTTGAAGGCGAGTGTATCTTTTATTTGACAACTCAAAAACTTTAGAAGAGTAGGAATAGTGGATTTGAATAGAGGGAGTAATAACTAAATTATGACTAGTGATGGAAAAGTAGTATCGATGTTATAGAAAATGGCTCGGAAAAAGTAAACATAAAATTAGGAGAAGCGCTATTTCGGCTACCTTCCCCTCGAAAGTAAATTATGATACTTGAGCCGTAAAAAATATACACATATATCCCGGGGGTAAGTCGGGCTCCCAAACTAGTTTTTGTTAGAAATGATAACCAAAAGAATCTCAAGGTACTACAGTTATAGTAAAAGCTAAATTTCATCATGGAAAGGCAAAACATATTTCACAGCTAAAGTCGCCCCACGTTTGGTACTCATGTCTAACAACACAGTAATGCTATGACAGTCTCCTCTGATCAACAAGGTCTCATAACTCAGGTTGACATGATTGATTGCCATGAGTATGAAAAATAAGTTTCCAATGAGTTTCTTAGGAGGGACATGTTGTAGAGTGTTAAGTATCCGGTGATATCAGTCAGATACTCGGCCGATTCGGTTATGTAATTCGAAAGCCTATGATAGCCTTGCTGATGAGTAGTTTTCATGATGCATAATCTCCCTTAATCTGTGTTTAATAGTTTAATTGACTTGCTATGTGACTTTCCACCACTCTTTACATTGGTCCTCCAAACCCCTTTGTTACTATTCCACTCCCCCCCTCCCCCACCCCTCATTTTATATGATCTACAACACTAACGAACCAACTGATTACCTTCTTACGAATCAGGATTAGTAACCCTTGTAACTTAAAACTCCATATTCGCCTTCTAATGGCTTGTTATGTCAGATTTGTGGAAACAAAAATCATACATATTGTAACATCATTCACACAAAAGAGAAAAAAAACTTACCCTCGCTGCTCCCTTCTTATGAGCATGATAGGTTGGTCCATCTTTATACTCTCCGTACCAGTAGTACGTCTTTGATCCCTCTTCATAAAGAATGCCACCACCATGAGCTTGAATAGGGTTTTCATCAGTGTCCAACCATATTTTTCCTGGGTGATAATAGAAGCTGTCGTTCCCATTGTTTGGATTGATTGCACTTTTCATGCCAGGAAAGAATACATGCCGAAGTTGAGAAGTTTCATCAAGAAATTCCTCAATAATTGTAGTTGCTCTCTTAGGTTTCCGTTTGACCGCTCTTGGAGAGCGTTTCCTAGGTGGAGGCATTTGGATATTTTCCTCATCAACCTCTTCAAGCTCACGAACATGTTTACTAGCGTGTAATTTCATTTCCAGACTGAAAGAATCCTTTTGTGGAAGAAGAGAGTAAAGCTGAAGCAAAAGAAGAAATCCAACCAGACTCCATACTGCAACAGGTAATGAACATCTGCTCCCTGCACTGCAACGCAAAGTGGTTGGTTTCTTGTATTTGTTCCTCATTCCCAATTTCTCTCGCATATTATCCCAACGACAATGCTGCAGTTAAGAATACGCAACCTATGCAGATGCAAGAGTTGGTCACCACCAAAGTGGTCTATACAATAGAAAGAAAAACAAGTATTTGACACTAAAAAGACTGATTTTCAAACACCATTAGACAGACAGCTATTCTTTTCCAAATATGAAATACGCAAGACATCAGTCGTTTCTTTAGGTCACAACTCCGAAATGATCCAAATGTTTTGTTTCAGCAACCAATAGAAAATGGCTTCCTACTTCCTAGTGTACAAACATTCAATAGATTTTCCTACTACACCAATTTCCCCCTCACGTGTTCGAAAACAAAGCCTCGTCCCTTTCCACGATTGCGAATTTTTCTTAGGATTCATAGAATGTGTAAACACAGGTATACTAGAACCACATTTCCATTGCATACTTTTCCAGTGATCAAGCAGCATCCAAGATCTATTCATCAAATCAAGATCAAGCTAATGTCACTCACCAACTCTTATCCACTCATAAACATAACCATTTACAAACAAAACTGAAAATCAAGAATTCCAACAAATAGAGCATGATACATTCTAATCAACGGAAGATGACACACCGCGTCATGGAGAAGCAACAAAAGCTCACATCTTTATACACACAATGCAAAAAAGATAGCAACTTTAGCATGCAATCTTCATTATAATCAAAACCCATTATCCCAACTGACCAAAGAAATAAACTTCAAGTACAAATCTCAAGTACTTCAATTCCCACCAAAATCATTAATAAAATTTCATGTACCTAATTATCTCCATTTGATTAACTAACTAATCCTACCATATTACACTTATTACTTTGATAAAAACAGCTTAACCAAACTTCAAATTAAGAAAATCAAAATTCAAAGAAAGTCAAAAGTAATTACCAGACATCAGGCCAGCAGAGTTTGACCCGGATTTTTTGAACATGGGTTCAAACTTTGTGAATTTTTTACCACTTGAAATAAGTTGAAAACCACATATTAGCTCAATTTTCACCAATTTTCAGCAGGAAATTGATTGTTTCATTCTATTTTGGGGAGGTTTTCTGGGTAAAAATGCTATACAAAAATGGGTGGTAAGAGTGAAAATTAGAAGAGTAATAAGAGGTTAAGTTGTCAAAGTTTAAAGGTTGGATCTAATCTTAATTTGATAATGACTTGGGAACCCAGAAAAGTTTGTCAGTGTCTTCACTTTGAAGCCTTGTAGAAAAATGTTGACAACTGTTAACTGTATTGAGAATTGGAGGAGATTCCGCTTTTTTGCGTTTTAGGAGATCTGTCTTATGATAATTTAATCGGAAAATTCACGTGGTACCTTTGAATTTTGACTGATTGCATATGGTACCTAACTTGACAAGTTTGTGCACATGGTACCCCCTAAGTTACCACTTTGTGCACATGGTACCCAAATAGTAACTTACGTTAGATTTTCCGTTAAGTGATGATGTGTTAGTTAGTTGTTTGAGAATTAGTTAATTAAATTATAGAATTAATATTTTTAATTAAAAAAATTCAATAAATTCTTAGAAAAAAAAAAAAAAAAATTTCAAATATTTTTTTTCAAAAAAAACATTATTAAAAAACTAAATATTCTAGGGGTACCATGTGCAAAATGCAGTGATTTCAAGGGTACCTTGTGCACAAAGTGGTAACTTGAAGGGTACCATATGCACAAATTATGATTTTTTTAAGAGAAATAATATTTTTTATGAAAAAAAAACTTGTTTTTGGGATTTTTTTTTTTTGTTTATGAAAATATTTTTTGGATTTGTTTTAAAAAGTAAAAAAAAAAAATTTTATTTTTATTTTTTGATTTTCTTAAAATGGAAAATCATCATTAATATTAACTAATTTACATAACAACTAACTAACACATTATCACTTAACGGAAAATCTAACGGAAGTTACTATTTGGGTACCATGTGCACAAAGTGGTAACTTCGAGGGTACCATGTGCACAAACTTGTCAAGTTGGGTACCATGTGCAATCAGTCAAAGTTCGAGGGTACCACGTGAATTTTCCGTAATTTAATTTCTCATTTCGGTTGTACTCTATCCAGTTTAGTCATAGATGTGCACTACACTAATCCTAACTAGGAGGAATTTTTGTTTACGAGTCCGAACTATAGTTCGATGGTTCTTTTGGATTGTTCACGTTTAATTCAAGCTTGAATTGAAAAATTTATTGAATTTTGCCAGCTCATGAAAATGAGAAAGTATTTGAAAGAAAAAGAGAAAAAAAATATTTAACGAGTCGTTATTCTCACACTCTAATTATTACCTGAAAATATTCGATAACTCGGTATGGCCTCAAAAGGCGTAACGATTATCTTTTTATTTAATTTTGATCTTACTCCATTTTTTTTTTCAAGTTTCTCTTGAGCATTATCCATAGATCTAAAAACAGAGCACTCCTACAATTAGAAAGGGTATATGAGGTGTTATTTGTTCTAGGATTTTGTTACTCCTTAAATCTTGCGCTCCTAGCTCTAAAGTCTGACGACATCAACCTCAATTTGTAAAGGGAAATCTATGTGTAAATAATGTTTTTTCGCCCTCTTGGGTCACCTTAACTTGCAGTGTAATCAGTTCAAGTTTGGACTGTGTTCGGGTTCTTTTCAATTCAATTCTCTCCCTCATCCAATAGCGCTTGAAGATAAATTTCTTGGTGTAAATTGTACGGAGTAAGATTTTTGCACATATGGTCAACTCAATATATTATTCAATGTCCCTTCAAAAAAAAATATATATTATTCAATGATGATCAGGAGCTTCATATTTACAATTGTGTTGAACTCCGACCTTTCCCCTCCCCCAACATGCGTCTCCTCACGTTTGTGACTCTACCATGTTTACAATGAAAAATGTAAATAAATCGAATTAGAAAACTCGAAAAATTAATCCTTGTATGATTGTATCTCTCAAGGTTCTTCATGTCTTGGAATTATGGAGCAATTGGCAAAGCTCTTTCCTTGTTCTTGCCAAGCTTTAGCCATCCAAAGTAACAACAACGCAACCATGAAGATCGAAAGACCAAGAGTGGACGTCCATAAGAGACGCGTAGATGACTTATACGGCCTGCATTGGTTCGAAACCACATCTGAAATCCGGTCCTTGACAAATGAGCAATGTATTAGGTCCTCCAAATCTGGGTATATGTCAATCAAGTTCTGTACAGATTGAATGTACGCGTAGGCCATTAAGTAAGTTGTTCTTGGAAGGAATTTTCCACTGCCTGTACATGACTTTGAGGACATTTCATTGTCACACGTAAATCTTGCAAGAATCTGCATGCAAATTTTCACTGTAATTAGATGCTCGGACTCTTCATATTACCTCAAGTACCCGTGTTGGGCACCCAATTTGTTACTTAGGGTAATGACTTGAAACTGTACTTACATCTGGCAAGTCGCGGATTGGAATGGCATGCTTAGGGCATTTACCAGCTAGATACTGATAGTCAGGTGGACCGGCAAATGGGTCACAAATCTGCCTATTTCCAAGCACATTGATATAGTAATCTGACTCAGTTAATCCAAGCACTTTCGGAATGACATCAATGTTAGAATTCAACTGCAAGAAACAAAATTAGCATATTAGAGAAATCAAAAATGTGTTTGATTATAGGTAAAAGTTTTTTTTTTCTTGGTTGATCATTTTCACTGATGCAGATATGATATACCTGTGTGACAAACTCATGGACAGTTTGGCCGAGCTGTACGACAATAAATTGCGATTTCAGTGCATCCGCACAGGGAAGCAATGAGCTCAGGCTACTGTTCACAGGATTGATTGTGAAGTCTTGAAGTGCTGTGCAGGTATCTTCTGCAAAACTGCAATATTAACACCATGATGGTGTGACAGTAACTCGAAATCTCACTGAAAATGAACATACAGTATAAGGCCGGATATGAACATATATGATATATATGGTTGTACTTACGTATGAACGAAAAAATCAATGCCAGTCAGAGCCCAACATGCCATTGCCAAAATCCAGCATAGGAAAATTATACTGCAGAATAAGACACCGATGTTAAATCAAAAGCATCACGAACACACATATATAAACCCAAGTAAGGTTCCGTTCTAAAGTTATAAGTTCTAAGCATTAGGACGTGAATTTGGATTAGTTCAATTAACTGTACTCACATAAAAAGTCCAGGGTGCCAGTGTAAAAAGAGTAAAACTGCGCAAAACAGAAATTTGTTACATAATTAGTCTAACAAACCAATATGTTGAGAAAACACTAGATAAAAGTTGCATAATTTAGAGTAAACCCTCATACCTAGTCCAGCAACCAGAAGTAACAAGTTCGCGGCCACAACAACAACATTTGTGACGTACCTGAATTGAAGAATATGAAATGACAGAAAAAGATCAGTTATACGGAGTACATGTGAAGCAAACAGAGATAGAACATGTACTTACTATATATGCTAAACAGTTTGTGTCAATGACATGTTTATATTAGTAATAGTGGTGATCATACTTACGAAGCCAAGATAGCTTGATCGATTGTATGACCGTTCTTGAGCATAAATTGTTGTATGGTGAGAGATTCTTGTCCAAGATGATTACTCGTCGTGTTCATTAATATACAGGTGGTTTGATCATATGGACATAGAAGTGTTTGTGTAGTCTTCATCACTTTGTTTACTTTGTGGATTGTTCTACGAGCCACATTGCCTGCTCCTAGAACTGTTTCTTTTAGCTTATTTGTTCTGTGGAGTGTCCTCTGGTTTGCCGCGAGCACAAAACCTATGGCAACCCTACGCAATCAATGTTCACAATACGCGTCATATCAGCACACATCTAAGATAGGTGAGTAACAATTCAATTAAATTTCTTTTCTTGACCAGCGCATAGGAACTTACATGGCAAGAATTGTGAATAGAAGTACCAAAACGACCAACAAATAATATAAAAAATCCGTATAATTCGTTTGAGTAACCGTGAAGAATTTCTGCCATTAGAAATTAAATTCTTGGTGATCATGAAAATCCCACATCCCAATCCACATAACAACAATGCTCCTGCCACTGCATATCCGTGAATCCCAGTAAATGCTGCCGACTGAAATCAATAGAAAAGAACCCGAAAAAATTAATGATAATGTTTGAAGGATGCATATAATTAGAGGCATGCATGGTCATCCTAGTAGGGTCGAGAACTTGTGGAGGACTAGATGCATGCAACCTTACACGTTTAACAATTAACATGTGAATGTGTTTGTTTCAATGACCATTTACGACAACATTACCTAGTGCCTTAATTAAAAGACGCTTGCGGTCCAAGCAGTCAGGAAAATCTAATAATGAACAAAGACATAAATATGTACTTACAGCCCAATAATGTTTGTTACGTAGATCATATCCTCCATCATAGTACTTGAAATGTAGCAAAGGATCAACCCTATGAAAATTCGACGATGAAGAAGAAGAAGAGGCTGAAGCAACAGGCAAATTAGTTGAGAGTATGGAAGAATAGATTAGAAAGATAGTGACTAAAAGAGTAGTTAAGGAAGTAGTGTAATGATCGCCATATCTTGTCGATATGGACATTGATGATTAAGGTTAAAAATTCGAGTTTTAGTAATTTTTGAGTCCGAAAACACCTGATTCATGGTGAAGATTGTCATGAGGGAAAATTTGAGTAGTGTAATGAAAAACAGCAGGAGTGTGAAGAGTTCTTGCTTGCTTAGTCAGGTAAGAATACCTTGTGGCCCTAGTATTATGGATTCAAGTCAGGGATGAAGTAAGGGGTCAGAAACGAATCATGTTACCGAAAGTCATGCTCTGCCTAAACTTTGCTAGTAGTATTCAATATGATGTATTCTATATATAGCTAGAAAGTTACGAGATCGAAATATTTGTTTTCGATTAAACATAATGAGACACAAACATTATACTATATGCGCTTATGTAATTATATGATTATTGAGAGTTGAGACATTAGGCATGTATCTGAAAATTCTAGAAAATATGGATTTAAAGGAATTTGAAACTTGCACCAATATATATATTTTTAATTATTAAAAATGCTCTTATGATTCATTTTAAAAATTGGGGGAGTACGGTTTGGAGAAGTTTTAATCAAATCAGATCAACAATGCCTATCAAATATTATAACTTTCAATAAATCTAGTCAAATGATTGGTATAAGTTCACTTAAACTAAGCCGTTTTTTCAATAAATTGTTAAAATCAAATCAATTCCGATAGAGTCGAATTATACGAAGCCTTGTCATCATTGCATGCCCCTCTTTCAGAACTGGGGATTGTAAATTCCCAGGATTCCAATCCACAATCCACAATTGTGGATGCTCGCATTGTACCATTTCAAAGAATCAAGGCCCATTATAAATGGTCTTGACTTCAGCCCAAACATAGTTACAAGCCTAATTATCTGAGGCCCAAGGCCCAAATCATAATACTACCAAAACAGCCCCCAATCTGGCATTTTGCCACTTGCCAAATGACCTAACAAAAGAGAATTTCCAAATAAAGTTATTTATTTATTTGCGTTATATTTTGCCAGATAAGCAAGGCTGTCCGACATGTGACAGCCGCTATTCCCGCCCACTCTCTTTCATAACGCGTGAACAACACACCACATTCTTTCGAAGCCGTACTCGAGAACGTATTCTACACGACACCTCCCAGCAAACAGAGACTCAAGGAGCATATACCATCTTCATCTATGATTGGTCCACATAATTGAGAGCACGATTGTTACGGGTCTCTGTAATTTCAACCCGGATATCATGGCTCCTAATTATTTTATTTCCCTTTTTTCTTAAATTCTAATTACTACATTTAATCACTCCCCTAATTAATATCCACCCCTCTAGCAGTCTAGCTAGTCCTACTTCGCCTCAGTCACGTATCCTCGTCCGGTCCTTAGACTAGGAAAACCGTTTCAAAAATAACTCAATCGTTTTACTAGACGTTCCACTGTAAACTCAAACAACTATCATACAACCCGTACTATCATATACTCTAATAATCACGGCTAATTTTAATTTTAAAATTTGAATTGGAATCGGATAAATCATTCCTTTATTAACCAGCCAAGTTGGGGAGCGTAACTAAATAGGGTATAGGAAGGGGGGGTCAAAATTTGTAGGAGAGATAAAGAGACAGAAAAAAACAGGAGTTTGTGTTTTGTTATGTGTTTCTGGGTCGTCTGAGAGGTGATTATTGACAGCAAAACATTCATAGATCTCTCTCTTTCTCTCTCATCTTCATCCTATCTCTCTGACCTCTGCTGTCTCTGTTAATCGTGTTGAAGAAGCTATGGGTATTTGGGATGCCTTCCTCAATTGGCTTCGAAGGTTTCTTCTTCATCCCCCTTATCTCTTCCAATTCTGCTTTTTTGTTCTTCTTAATTTGCTTTTTATGTATTAATGTTAATTGGTGTTTTGTTCATCTTTTTGGGTCCTGAAAGTTGATAACTTTTTACCCTTTTCTGTATAATTCTTGTTGATATGTTAATTATGAGAAGAATTGCATTGTTTTTGCTTGTAATTTATGGGTTATTTGAGGTTTGGAATTTTAATGGTGTTTTTTTATTGAAGTAGTTGCTTCAATCCTCAGAAAAAAAAAGGTGTGGATCATATCGGTTTCGAATTAAAGTTGTTGGGTCTATGTAGTTGTTAATATGTTATGATTAAATAGCAAATTGTTATGGGGTTTTGGTTTGTTTTGTGAAGATAATTGGGGAAATTGAATGGGAAGTTTACACTTTTGGTAAATTGTTAGCCTAGGTGTATGGAATAGTTCGAGTTTTGTATCGAGTTAGTTGACATCTACGACGAAAGTTTGAAACTGTTGAAGGTACTTGGGGTTGGGGGTTTGGAGCAGCTGAATGGAAGCATTGGGGACATTGGATGATGTGCTTAAGAAGCGGGAGACGAGTAGGATGGTGATCATTAATTTGGTTTTCGTTGAAGTATAAATGGTTAGACTTTTGTTTCACAAAGACCGAAAGAAAAACATTAGACTTGTCGATTCATTTAATTTCATGATCATCATTATGGTGCTTCGAAATAGGCTCTCACTTCAGACTTGGTAGAGGGGAATGTATCGTATATGCAGCCTTTCCACTTCAAACACAGAGGTTGTTTCCAAGTGACCCTTGACTGATAACGAAGGCCAATACCTGCTTCATGGGAAAACAAGCGCATATTTTAAGAGTAATTTTGATTCAATCGATTATATCTGAAAGCCATTACAGGCTTTGGAGCAATCAGCTTTTGCTCCATCGGTAATGGAGATAGGATTGCTAAATCGCTAAATAGGTTCTACTGAGATTCCACTTGTCACGCCTGGATAGTTTTCTCTATGCTTGATAAATACTGCCTCATCTCCTGATTTTTGCACCTCTTAGAAGCACCCATATCCACCATTGCCCTTTTAATTAGATTAGGATTTGGCCAGTCTAGTTATTGCTTTTGTAAAATCGGCAAATACTTGGGAAGTTTGTAGGATGTTTGATTGTTATACTAATACCAGTACTACTTTATCTGGACACTGCATAATCTTTTTCGTATCTTCATCACAATTACTGAGTTGCTTTACTCATAATGTCGGCTTATTAGTGTTATGTGTTCCATACTACCATCCGACTTTTCTGCGATAAATACAATGTATGCATATAAAGAATACAGGTCTACCTTGATCTCTGTAAGACGGTGTTTTATTTTTATGAGGTTTTTCTTCATTAGGATTGCTAATTTTATTGGACCGAAACCTCTTGCCTACCATAAAAAGTCTAAGCTTGTGATTTGTGAGATGACTTGTGCTTGTATAGTTGTATGAAAGCTCTCCTTACTTGTCTCATGGGAAACAAGTGGATGTTTTCAATTTTCAAATAAACCGTGGCACTCGGTACAATGATACTCACTCTTCATTGGCATTCTTTTCTGGAGCTTTGGAATATGATGTAACAAAGCAAAAAGACTCAGTTAACTGATTATGTTTCTTATATTTGGAAATACTATTCGGCCGATGCACTTCTCGATGTTATTTTCATATTTGTCATTCAAAAACAGCCTCTTTGAGTTATTTCAACACAGGGGTTATGTAAAGTTACCCACATTTGACCTCTACCTTACCATAGGCAGGAGCCTTTGAGACATTGGGTGATGCTGTTATGCATGCCTTGCTTTCTGTTACCTATGATTGATGTTTGCTATCATCCATATTAGTGGTAGACTGGTATCAGGATCCTGTACTAGTTCTCTTAATGCTATTATGGGTTTCAGTCTACTCAGTGTTGTGTTAATAGGAGGGCTCTTGCACAACGTGGATGTTTTCTTTTATATGCATGGCTAATGCCTAATGGTTCTTTTGGATGTTTCGTGATTTTTTGCATTTACTAAACTATAATCTACAAAATGCCCAGCATTGCATTGGTAATTGGGTGAACATGAAACTGTGGTGCATTTACTCTACATGAAAATTACATATCCACCATATATAAATATGACATCTTGTTTGACACGACAGTTCAAAGAAATTACTCACTGTATTGTGGAACTTACGTATCCATATAGCTATTAGTCTCATGATCCTGCCTAAGTTGCAGGCTTTTTATGCTTATTGTGTGATTTGTGCCAGCTCCGGCTAAACCTCTTACGCTCTACGACATTATTAAAAGTGGCTTCATTTAAATGTCAGTTTCATGTTTTCAATTGCAGCCTCTTTTTCAAGCAAGAAATGGAGCTTTCCTTGATTGGACTCCAGAATGCCGGAAAGACTTCTCTTGTAAATGTTGTAGCAACTGGAGGATATAGCGAAGATATGATCCCTACAGTAAGTGTTACTGTCACCTGACTCGTCAAAAAGTGTCACTTTCCTCTTACTAAGAACCTCATGCACCCTAGTTATTCTCATTTGGTGCATTTTCTGTTGCATTTAGATATGTAATTGTGAAAAGCTAAACTTACATTTCACTTGCATTTGTTTGCCAGGTGGGTTTTAATATGAAGAAGGTGACCAAAGGGAATGTTACAATAAAGTTGTGGGATCTTGGTGGTCAACCAAGGTTCCGCAGTATGTGGGAGAGATATTGCCGTGCTGTTTCTGCTATTGTGTATGATTCTCTCTCCCCTATCTCCTCTCCCTCCCTTTCTCTCTATCTCTCACACACTCACACGCACTGACACATATACGCAACATACGCAACAAATTTTTCTCTTTTTCTGTTCTTTTTTCCTTAAACTATGATGTCTTTAACATATCAGGATTATGATGAAGAATGGAAACCCTCAAATGTTGTAATTATTATAGTACTCTTTAAGTACAGTGATACTGATTGTTCTTAGTACATGGAATGATGGCAAGTCTGCATCTGGTGAAAGCCTGCTTGTACTGAAATACATAAAACAAAAATGATACATCTGGCCATTATTTTCTGTTGGGTTGAGCATACATTAACTTACTAGATGCACCCACGTCAAGTTCTTGGAACTTTATACATCATTGATTTACACTGCTAATGAAATCAATATTCCCTTTGCTTCAGTATTCCTGTTGGCTGGCTTGGTCATACAACTACTGTCCTACCCTTACTGACTTGGAAAATAGCTCATTAGAACTTGGGATTCTTTCCAATTGCAAAATAGATCATGATGTGCATGTTAACAAGCTTTCATCCTTCTTGGACTACATAGTGACGGGATCTAATAAACGTCTCTTAAATGGCCCTCACAAAATAAACAACATAGTTTATTGATAATTGACTGACGGGTCAGTCATGTTGTTCAGCTATCATTCCGCAAATTAAATTGGTACGATGGTTGATGGTAATTCGAAATCTCTTGAACTTTTGCATATGGTTTGGTGACGAAAAACTTGATTTCTATTGCAGTTATGTTGTTGATGCTGCCGATCATGATAACATCAGCATCTCAAGAAGTGAACTACATGATCTGCTCAGCAAACCCTCTCTGAGTGGCATCCCGTTGCTGGTGCTTGGAAACAAAATTGACAAGGCCGGATCTCTGTCCAAAGACGCTCTGACAGACCAAATGTAAGCCGTTATTCTCAAAGTTGTCTCTAGAAGCATAGTGTTTGATGTGTGCTTGAGTTCGGCTCTAACTGTCTTTCTTATGCAGGGATCTCAAGTCGATTACAGACAGAGAGGTATGCTGCTTTATGATCTCTTGCAAGAACTCCACAAACATCGATGCTGTTATCGAATGGCTTGTGAAGCATTCCAAATCAAAGAGCTAAACTGGAGGCTTATTGCTCACATTCTTGTGTTCATGCTTGTTAATTAAGGATCTTGTGGGATTGATGTCCAGGTTATTGATAAAACTAAAAAAATTTGTGTGATGATCTCTTATACAGATCTTTATAGTGTTGTACATTATTTTACCCTGTTTCTGATACAAGAGGATTTCTGGCGTTCTGCTCTCTTTCTCTCAGCATACTTAACCATGAAACATTTACCACTACTCTCAAGAAACCAACGACAGCTCTAGTATATTGTACATCAGGTATACGGTTTATATTTCGAGTCGAAACAATTTTAACTAAGATTGTACATTTGCGCGCAATGCTAAGACCATGGTTATACATGCATGGTTCCTAGATCATGATATATACGAAGTATTGCTTAATCACATGTAAGCGTAATTGATCCTCTTCAAAGTCTGGAATGAGGAGTACTGTTTACGAAACAAACAATTTTTGTCATCAAATCCTTAAATTTTGGAGAAGAAGGTTTAGTAAGTTGGAAGGCATGATCCTCTCCAACAGACTCCACAACTACAACATCTCCAACCCACCCACTCCTTTTTAGGGCATACCCATACAACACTCCCCTATCTCTCACCTCATCCTCTTGAGCAATACATATCAACACCCTTCCACACCCTAACCTCGACAATTTCGGGTCCTTAGCCGGGTTCATCCACGGATCATCCGAACTCGCAGGTGTTCCCCATCGAGCAGCTACCCACAGCTTGTTCGCTACGTCAACCCTGTGCTCGGTCATCTTGAATTCGACCCCCATTCGCTTTGTCCCCCAAAAAAACGGTTGGATCAAAATGAGGCCGTTTACGAGATTTTCGAGTCCTCGTAGACCTGCTTGTAGCACAACTTGGTGCGCTACATTGGCACCAGAGCTATCCCCAACCACGTAAAGTCGACTAAAATCGACTCGACCAGATTCAAGCCACGGCTCCTTATTAATAGGAGCCTGTGACGACTGACAGCTACAATTGTCAGGATTATGGGAACATATCCACATTAACGCGTCCAAACAGTCGTTATACGCTACCGGGAGCGGGTATTCTGTCGCCTTTCGATAGGCGACGGATACAACAATAGCTTGTGCTTCACAAGATAAACGGTTGAGGAATTTGTGATACACCCGAGAGTACGTACTCCCCGAACAAAACCCGCTCCCGTGGCAATACATTAAGATTGGCATTGGATTTTTAAGATTTTCATTGAAGATTTGTATTGGATTGAATAATCTAACAGAGACCCCTGTTTCAGGGAAGATGGTCTTGTCTTTGGACTCAACACCGGTGTTACGATCAAGCGATGGCGGTACCGGAGCAGAAACGTTCATATGTTCCACTCGGCCATCGTTGTAAACTCGAAACACCGGTGGGTAATCTACCAATATTTCGTTGCTTGCATTTCGGGTCGGGTGCATTTCGGGTTTTGTTTGGTATTCCTCCGTAGCTAAGAATGCAAGGAATGAAGCTTTTGTGTGTTTGGGTGTATCGTGTTAGTTACTCAAATTTTCAGGGCAACCCATAGGATTGGAAATTGCCGTAGCTAATAGTTGAGAAGTTATACGACGACGTATCACAGATTTGTGTCTTTATAGATGTTTAAATTTTGCTTTGAAATAACGTATGCGTAAGTTTTGAGTTATTTATCGGGTTTTCTAACGTGTGCCATATCCTATAGACACACGTTAGAAAATTCCATTATTTATAGGACGTATAGAATGATTATTTCTTACGATGTCTAATTTAACAGATTTTTTTTCCTTTTGTTTGCTAAAAGTCCAATGATTGAAGTGTAGGTGCTGCAATCACATTGCTTAATTAATCCCATTATAAAACTAAAGAAGAAGAATGTAGCGTATCGGCGGGCGTTACTGAATCTCTACACCTTACTAATTAATGATGACCACAGTTTATCATTATAGGATTATGAACTTCTACTAAGAGCACTCTTACGCATAAAAAATATATTTGAGTTTTGAGAATAACCGTTTGACCATAGTTGAGGTATTAAATTGGCACAAATTGAGAATTCTTTGGAACTAATCAAAACTATTAAGTGTCATTAATTAAACTATTAAAGCATCTAAGGTGTCGTTTGGATATACTCGAGAAGTCGAAATCTCCATGAACTTGCAAATCATAGGAATTTAAAAAGTATGGGAATTGGAAAAATTTGTTTGGATGAACAAGGGAATTAAATTCCTACACTTTGGAGGAATTGGAAATGCCTAGAAATTTCCGATTCCTACACTTTAGGGTAACCAAACAACTCATGATAATTCAATTCCTAGGAAAATAAAATTCCAATAGATTTTGAGGTTCTCCAAACAACACCTAAAAATATTATTGTGACACTCGTTTGACCGGTTAAGTTGAATTCCTCTCAAAATCATGTGTTTTGGCGCAAATGTGAAATATTCACGGCAAGTTGGCTACTTTTCCAGCACATGGGCTGTTTTTTTTTAGAGGAGTTTGTTCTCTTTGCAGGTGGAAGAAGTGTTCTTCAATGACTCGATATGCGGTTGTCGACTGGTTGCTGGTTTTTCGCTTCCGAATCAACAGATCTGATAGACTTCGTCTCTTTCAAAGCTACCAAAGATTGCAAGACCCCCTCGTTAAAGACTGCTTTGTTCAGCGATATCATAGAGGGTATACAGAAGTGTTGTATCTCCTTTGCAGTAGTAGTTTTAATGGAGTTGAGATCTATATAAGTTTGCTAGATTTGTATGCTGAATTTATCGGCTTCCGTTGTAGATGCCGTATGGCTTTTATCAATGTATGAATGTCTTCTTCCTTTAAAAAAAAAAAAAAAAACAAACTTTTCTCTCTCCCCTCCCATTTCTCCTCCCACCACCTTGATACCCACCCAAAACCCCAAAAATACCAGCGCCGGCCCGTGACAACTTGGCAAGCGCAGGCGACTATCACCTTCCGACAATCCCACTGCAACTCCTGTCTTCAGCCATTAAAGACCAGCAGACCACCTCCATTGATTCAAAATTAAATCTTTTATTTACATCAAGTTCCATCACGATGAACCTAAACCTGAGTTGATGAACATTCATAAAAAAGTTAATGAACATACAGCCCATTTTTTATGAACATCCAACTAAAGTGATGAACAATCAATAAACATTGATTAAAAAAATCATGTAAATCTTTGTTTGATAAAATTTAAAAGTGACTACGCAATCAAAAGGAAGTAATTTGATTTTAATGAACATCCGAAAGTAATTTGATGAACATCCGACAGTAAAAGTAATTCGAAGAAACCAGCACTAGATCTGAAAACTTCGCGAAAAGTCGTGTGGAGATGTGCATTTTACTTTGGAAATGGTTGATAATTGCGTCGTCAGTCAATTGCCGACAACATGGGGTCATTATCGCCGGTGGTGGGTAAGGTGGTGGTAGGTCATAGGTGATGGCAGTAGGGGGGCGTGGGTGTTGGAGCAGTTGGGCATGGGAGGAGAGAGAATTTAGAGTTAAGTTTAGGTTTGTTTTGTTTGAGCCGTAGGATTCGTATAATCTAGTGGCTTAGATTGGTTTCTAAGTTCCTATATATTATATATATAGCCTTACGACTTGAGACTAAGCTAGCTTGAAATGGGGATTATTATATTCTTGTATGTGAGCTACTTGATTGAAGTTAGCGTGTGCTTTCTTCCATTCCATATAAATAAACATGTTTACAAATTGGTATTCTATCTCTGATATGATTTAAATAATATATTAAAGAATGTAAATAAAATGACCATGACGAGGATATAATTAACTAGATTGCTTACGTAATTTGCTTGAGAGTAGTAATTAACATCTACTTGATGATATGCGTGGTTTACGCGCCATTATTATGAACTTGTGAAGTAAGAACTTCGGTTACTTTTTTCTTTCTTTATTATCTACTTGATGAACTATGTTAGTATGTTACTTCGAACTTTGGTTATTGTTACATGTTACTTATCATTACAGTACTTCTTAATGAATGATGGATGACTATATTTCCGATCATGCATGCACATCATTTTTGTCCATCACATGAGCGTCTTCTCCTGAAATAAGAAATGGTATGTGTCAAGCCTCAGATATGATAATATCAGTAGCGTATCCAGAAACATATGGATAGTCAATCTTGTTTTCCCTTGATTTTATCAGATTCTTTACACTTTGTTTGGATGTGTTAAAGTAATTCACATAGATTAAAAAGTCTAACAGCAACTCCAACTCAAGTGTTTATACCTGCTTGAACTTGGGCAAGCACGATTAACAACCTGCCTACACATACATTGGAGTAAAATCTCAAAAGCTGCTCACCTTCATGAATCTGCCTACTTGAGCAGTTAACTTGAGCCTGGAAAAGTGATTTTGGGTGTCCACATATTTCCCACTAGCATTTGCAGCTATTTTTTTTTTTTTTTTGCATTTGAATTATTAAAATTGAGGCTCATGGTTTGTTAGCCCTACACAAGCAGGCTAACAACTTGCTTGGCTTTGGAATGTTTTTTATGTCCAACATGCTTAAGCTACTTTACTTATGTGACAATATTAAGCAAGGTCAAATTCCGCTTAGTGTTGGAGTTGCTCTAATAGACCAGGGTGAAATGAGTATATACAAAAGTAAAACTAATTATATCTAAAAAAAATACTGAAATATTTGAAGGGTCATCATAATTATGTCCATAAAACATCTCATTTTCACAAGAAAAATACCCATATTGAATCATGATATTCTCGTTTACATGCATTCTAGTTCGATACTTGGGTAGCTAGAGTTAGATTCTGAACTCATGCATGGAGCCACCACTTTCCTAATATAACTGCGATAATGATGGGATGGTCATCACACTCATTCTTATTCAAGAGCAAGTAGTACACCCCTTCAAAAAAAAAAAGAGCAAGTAGTACAGTAGAGCACTATAAATATAGCACAAAACCAAAGATATATGCATCAACAAACAAAGCAAGCAAGCTTCTATCACAAGTTTATTTAATCACTTTCCAACAAAAAATTCTATCCAAACATGGAAATCATGAGCTTGGCCGTATGTTTTGTAATCGTATGGTTTACGGCTATTTTCTCTGTCTCACTTGCAAAATACCGTAAAAACAATGAATCGAAACATAGAAAACTACCACCGGGTCCTCGACCGTTACCCATAATAGGGAACCTCCTAAGTCTTGGGAGCGAATTGCTCCTCTCATTGGCTGAACTAGCCAAGACTTATGGCCCTGTGATGACTCTCCACCTCGGCCGAGTCCCGACCGTGGTGGTTTCATCATCAGTCATGGCAAGAGAAGCCCTTCAGAAGAATGACAGTGCATTCTCTGATAGGTTTGTCTTCGATGCTTTCACTGGACATAACCATAACCTTGGCTCTGTAGTCTTCTCATCACCAATACGTAGATGGCGAGACCTTCGCAAAGTTTGCAACTCTCATGTTTTCTCCACGGCTAGCCTAGAAGCTAGCCGTGGACTGAGGAGGGAAAAGATTGATGATCTGATGAGCCATGTTCGGAAATGTAGCGAAGCTGGGGTGGCCGTAAACATAGGCCAGGCCGCGTTCAATATTACACTTAACATGTTGTCAAGCACATTCTTTTCTATCGATTTAGCTGAGCAAACCTCGGAATATTAATCAGCTAGCAGCGAGTTCAAAAAGGCGGTCCGTGGTCTTATGGAAGAGTCAGGGAAACCAAACTTGTCCGACTTTTTCCCTGTGTTGAGGAAGATTGATTTACAAGGTATCAGGCGGCGTGCAGGTGTATGCTTGAAACACATGCTTGATGTTTTTAGCACTATTATTGAGCAACGATTGCGAGAGAAGAGCCCTAGTACGGCTTCTTCAACACCCGATGTACTTGATAAAGTACTAGGCACTAATAATCAAGAAAAAGCCGAGGAGATCAACCTCTCCGATATCCCCCATTTACTACTTGTAAGTGCCACTACTATACCCTCTTATTATTCCTACTAATAATATAAAGAGCGAGATTTATTATGGACAATGTTAGAGGTCTACAATGTAGACACTTGAAAGTATCTACAATTAGCATTAATTTTACTACACTAGCAAAATTTTATTACCCACACAAATAATTTTACTGAAAGATTTTTTCATCACAAATTAATTTTACTACTCCAATCTCAATTTTACTACTCATAACTTAATTTTACATTGTAGACAAATTAATTGTGTCTACACTGTAGACCTTTAGCAATATGCATTTATTATACACCCCGAAATTAAAAGTAAAAACAACATATAAGGAAGCAGTACATGCATGCATGAAAGTATGTTTAACTTTGTTTTCCTACGTACGCAACACATGCAGGACTTGTTTGCGGCAGCTACAGACACAACGTCAAGCACATTGGAATGGGCAATGGCGGAGCTACTTCACCACCCGGAAATAATGAAGAAAGCACAAGATGAGATTCGACAAGTCGTAGGAAAAGGGAAACTTGTATGGAGCAGCTGCCATACTTCCGAGCAGTTGTGAAGGAAACATTCAGGATGTACCCACCGGCCGCAATTCCCGTGCCTCGGAAAGCCATGTCGGACGTGAAATTGTTCGAGTACACCGTACCTAAAGACACGCAATTATTCGTAAATGTATGGGCGATTCATAGAGATCCAAATGTATGGGCGATTCATAGAGATCCTAATGTATGGGAAAACCCTAACAGTTTTGAGCCAGAGAGGTTTATTGGGTCCAAAATTGATGCCATGGGTCATCATCATGAGTTGATTCCGTTTGGAGCGGGTCGAAGAATGAGCCTTGGGATGCCGTTGGCGACTCGGATCCTCCATCTCACGTTGGCGTCGTTGATTCATGGGTTTGATTGGAAATTGGAAGGCGGAATCCGACCCGAGGATTTGAATATGGAAACTGCTCTCGGGTTTAGTTTGGAGAGAGCACACCGTCTTCTCGCCATTCCTGTTGCTGCTGTCTAAGCTACTAATGAATCTAGTGTTTTATTTCTCGATCATTTGTTGCAATGTTCATTTCTCGTATATCTATGTATGTTGTGTCATAAATAAGCTAGACACATCACAGGGGACATATTCGTTCTGCCTTTGCTAAATTGTAAAAGTAACTCGTCACAACTTTAATGTATAATTATACTGATGTTTGGAACCCCCGAGAGGAATATTTGGAGTGTTGCCAGTGAAGTGGATCATAAACCTTTTTTCGATAGTGGATTGGGTTCATGTTTGGTGGTATTCAGATCTATGTAGCGGTAGAGTTGACATTTCGTGTCATGTGTCGCGTGCGGCATGCGGCCTGGCACGAGCACGATACGGGCACGACATGACACGATGGTCAAGCGGGCCGGCACGACCCGTGGTACGCTGCGCTCGCCTCATGCCACGGTTGCAAAATCAAACTTTGGTGTTGCCTAAGTGTCTTGGCACGAGACATGCCGGCTGACCCACTGCGGCACGCTAAACCACGAGGTTTTCTTTAAAAATTTAGAAAAACAAGGGTAAAGTAAAAAATTAAGGGTTAGCACGACACGACACGCCGTGATAGCGTGCCACGGGCCGTGCCATGGTGAGTTTTTGGATTCTCAGCACGACACGACTCGAGCACACCAGCACGAGGACCATGACCGAGTCGTGCCAAGTTTGTCTTGTGGCACGCCGTGCCGGCACGTGTCCTACTCTACTTACCGGTGGTCACGTTTGTGGTCTCCGGCCGAACATAGATATGGTGGTCGTACATGTGGTCCGCGAGCACAGATCCAATGGTCCCGTGTTGGATTCGGTGGTCGGCGAGAGCCTTGGTGGTCGCTTCGTGTGGTCGCTTATGGTGGTATCCGCTCTCCGATGGTGTCGTGGTCCGTGTTGGTGTTAGTGTTGTGGTTGTGGTGGTCTCGGGGCTGGCTTTGGGGAAGGGGTAAATTGAGAGGAGATATAAAAACGGAAAATTCACGTAGTACCCAACTTGCCAAGTTTCTGCATAAAGTACCCTCCAAGTGTGCATGTGTGCACGTGGTAACCAAAATATTAACGGCCCCCTTAACCACCGTTAACATTAAAAAAAAAAAAACACCCCTCATTCCCTCTCTCTCCCTCTTTCTCTCTTCAGTTCTTCACATTAACCCACCCACCCACCCCGTCACTTTCTCCCTTAAAATTCCTACTGCATATTCATACCTTCTTGATTCTCATCACCATTATTAACAACAC
>JBBYHQ010105583.1:0-28548 GCA_038382645.1 Spergularia azorica
TTTGGTTTGTGGTCTTTGGACAGCTCGATTGCCCTACCTCTTCTCCCCAACACAGCACGACAATCACCAGCATTTGCGATAAGCATTGTCCTTCAAAACCAAGAAAACAAGTCAATATTACATAATCTGAATCAATTATATATGGAAGTAAACACCTCTGAAATTAGCTAGAAATTTTTTCAGATCATATGTTTTATAGATTATCGGATCAATAAAGTCAATGTAGAAAAAGATCTCGTAATGGAAAGCATGGAGGAAACAAGGGGTACAGATTTAATTCTACCTTTCAAATATGAGAGCCGTCAGTGCAGTGGTGCCAGACGAAACATCAAGCGCACTAGAATCAGCAAATGCATAATCAGCTTTGACAAAAGCACTCCTCATTGCCTTCTGCACACAAGCCGGGAAATTTTGGTCCTCAACTATGTATTTAAGGATGTTGTTACAAACAAAAGTAGCCGCATCTGTACCACCATGGCCATCAAAAACCTGGTCAGAAAGGAAAACCAATCAGCAGTTATTCTACAAAGCCTCTAATACAGCCACCTATAGTTTCTTACCACTTGTCTCCCAAGAAGACATGAAAATTGAAATTTGGATCTCTTTCACATCAATTAATGGTGTGTATAGATAGTTTAAGATAGGGTATAAGAAGGATTTGAAGTGAATCCCTAGCATATAAACGTTAGTCTAGTTTTCAAAATTTTCAAGGCTGTCATGTCGATGTTTTAACATCAAATGACATAACCAATACTCGATTTGTAATGCTATTCACCTTTAGTAGATGAGTGTAGTCATGTCAATGTATAGGTTGTGTATCATGATTTCCTGTCATTTTTAAGAGTTTGATGGCATATTGGCATCTGGGTCCACATAAAGGATATAACCAATTTTTTCGGTAAAAAAATAGGAAAAAAAAAAGTATTCCAACATCACGTCCCACCAGAGAGAAGTGAGCAATTACAATACAATTTTTTTTTTTTTTTGGTTACAAAGAGGGGCAAGCCCCGGAAAAGAATTACAATACAATTATCAATGTACAAATACTCCTGGCTTGGATAACATGATTCCTTAATCAGCTTTGCACCCAAGTAGCTATGGTCTACAGGTTATACTGGTTTATTTACTCATTAAATGAAAAGTCACCTACAAGAAAGCAGGTGACCTCATTAAACAGCCATAATATTACTTAAGATCTCAAGGCGAGTTCACATAAAGTCATTCCTTATGTTTAGCTTACTCTTTTACTGAAGTTGCCAAGTGGCAAGAACAACTAACAAACTAACATAATCATGAACTTCAAGAGCTTAAGAGTAGAACTTACCCCGTAAAATGCTCCACGAGAAGGGAATTCATTGGATGCATCTAGGTGCCCACGAAGATTATCAATGCAGACATGCTCATCCTCCATGTATTGCTTTGGCCCTCTTTCAGCACAGCTACCTGACCGAAGTACAGGTTGAAACCCACCACTCTCATCAGAAGGTGCTTTACTACATACAGACCCATCATCCTGATCCTACATGAGAAAGTACTACATTACATATAGATTTCAAATTAACACAGCTGGCCAATAATTTGACATGAGTTTCTAAGTTTTCACATTAAGCAAGTCCAAACACCAGACGCACCTCCGTCTCATGTGCCCACATACCAACCCACCCCCCAGGCTGCCAAGTCAGCCTTTTGACAAGCTAAAGACAATCAAGTTTTAAGTTTTAAGTTTCAAGGCACGAATCTTGAATTTCAGGACAGGTAGCTTCACGAAGCATTAGATGGAAGCAGCAAGGGAGACTCGTGTACAAACTAGGTACAAGTAACAAGGCGAAGAAACATTTGGAGTTGGAAATTATAAAGAAACGAAAAAGCAATTAGTACATGTGTGATAAATGCCTCATACCACTGCAAATAAGTTTAAGCAAAGATTTCAGATCTACATATTTCTTATTGTTGCTAAATTTTCGAGAGAGATAAATGCGGTTGTGGGCTTGTGGCAGCATGAAAGCTTTACCCTTTTTCAGTTAATTCTAGACAGACAATATCGCATTGGATATCTGAAATACTAGCTCCTGAGTAAGTATGGGCTAGGCATGGCTCTCCAAAATTCACATCTTAAAAGACAAGGAAACACCCCCACTGTTATCATCTTCAGTTCAAAGGATATGCTCATCAACTACTCACTCAATACAAGCTCACATGAGTCAATTCTATCGACAAAATCTACGAGATTACAACATGTATAGACCCATACAGCAATCCGATTCTTTCCCTCCACATAATCAGGCTAATAATGATCCCATTCCAACCCAATTTAGGCAAGGTCACAACCTAATGATACAATAAACAAAAAGCTTCATATTTAAACCATTCACCATCAACTTAAGCATAAGAAAGAAAAGATAAGCAAGCACAATTACCGTGTCAGCGGTCGCGCATAGCGTAACGGAGCTCATCGAATGCCGGACCATAGGGACATGCCTGGGGGGCTTGGCATTACTAGATTGCTTCACATTATCACCATCATCCAAAATCTCAGCTTTCAATGTTGATACAACATTACTATTATTATTATTGTTATTATTACTACTACTATTATTATTAGTATTATTACAGTCTTTATTATTCAAAGTACTTTCTAAAATTGCATATGAAGGTGAAAATTCAGCACCAGCTGCCATCTTTCTCATACATATATTTGTTGTAATAGGTAGAAGAAACAACAACAATAAGAACCCTAACAAAAACTGACAAATTTTTTTGAAAAATTGATCAAATTTCTAATTCCAATCAACCCCAACTCCAGAAATTGATCAAACTGCTAATTCCAACCAAATTAACTCTAGAAATGGATCAAATTGCTGATTCCAACCAAACCTAACTCCAGAAATTATTCAAATTGCTAATTCCAATCAAACCCAACTCCAGAAATTGATCAAATTACTAATTTCAATCAAACTATAGCTCAAGAAATTAATCAAATTGCGAATTCCAACCAAACCCAACTCTAAAAATTAATCAAATTGCTAATTTTTGATCAAAACCAACTCCAGAAATTGATCAAATTGCTAATTCTAATCAATCCAAACTCCAGAAATTCATCAAAAAGCTAACCCAGATCATCAATTAAGATGCCCAGAAACTTAATTCAATCAAAACCCAGAAATTATGAACAAAAAATCAACAGATCAAAGAGCTAATTCTGCAAGAACAACCCCAACAAATCATCAAATGACAACTTCTTTTGCTAAGTAAAAGATTATAAAAATCGAATCTTTGGTAGGGATCATCAACTGAAGTGGAGTTGGGTTGATCGAGATTAAAAGGGGGAATCATAAAGTTTGGGGGAGATATGAAACCCTAGAAATTGTAATAAAGATGGGATTTTTTCTATTTTTTCAGGTGAAAAATGGGGGGAAAACAAAAATGCTTTTTATTTAATTTAATTTGTATGGTGATAATAATACAGAAATTTGATGAGAAAGTGTGGTCGGCCACAAAAATAGTCTTCTGAAATTGGAAGTGAAGAGAGAGAAAGAAAGGAAAAACCAGAGACAAAGAAATGGAGGAGAGAGAAAATGAGAAATGAGATGGAAATTTGTTGGGTGATACGTGTTGAAATATGGTTGGTTAGACGACCGTTGACAGTGGTGTGTTTGTGGGACCTACCAATTAAAAAGCAGGTGATCATTGTTCTTGTCCGTTAGATCTGTTTGGCATTATAGGTTGGTTGATAGCCGTTAAATAGGGAGGATCAACGATGGATAGAAGTAACACGTGGGGTTGTAATTACAGCTGTTTGTTGGGTAAGGAAGCTGGTTTTACGGTTTGTTTTCAAGCGGGAAAGACGACCGAGACTTAATCATTATTTAGCATGCGGCTACACACTCCATATACCCGGGATACGGCATAAGAATTACACAATTGGTGTATGTAGCTTTCTATATGATTACTACATATCAATCACTAAACTGATTTATCTGTCTCCTTATAAGTTGATGGTACGATTATAACTGTGTTTTGTTCAGCTACCTCGAGGTGTGCCAGCTTTCTGCATATGAGAATGCTCATATTCTGTAGACATATTTAAAGCAATTACTCGACCAATTAGACGGTCCCCTAGTTTATCAAGAATCCATTTAAATTTTCTATATTTCACATAAGTTATTATTGTAAATTTCTGAATTTAGATGTAGAAAAAGAATTCATTAGGATTATATAGGTAGAAAGTAGAAAATCATGTCCGTAGAAAAAAAAATAGAAAATTATGTAATTTAATCCTTCTGAAATTGAATTTTATACTTTATCAATAAAATAAATTTCTATTTCATGTACGTCTTTGACATCCCCATTTTACACGTCTACATATCTCCACAATTTTTTTATTTTTGAAAAGATTAAAAATCATTCTATAGATAGATTCATTAGCTGATAAAGTTGCGCTCTTTAGGCCATTAGGCATTGAGATATTAAGATAATTTAAACTTCTCCAAATCCTTACATTGATAAAAAATTATAATAGACACAGCCAATTTAATGTCGGTTACTATTAGATCTAAAGTCGTTATTTACTTTGGAGTATTCGCATATTTTGTTTACGTCAACGCTCGTAGATTGATGCTCTAAAACTACACTTAGGCCATGTTCGACAACCCTTTAAGAAGGAGAAAGTAACATTTTGACCGAGTCATACTACTAGTGTATCTGTTTAGTTGTCATAATTTAAGTAGCAGTTTGGGTAGCAGTTAACATTTTATGTAGCATTTGGGAAATTGAGTAACATTTCATGTAAAAAACTAGCATTTATAATTTATTTTCTATGTTTTGTATAGTTTTAATAACTCCATACCTACTTTTACCGAACACGTCTAATATCAACTGTTACTTTTAGATCTAACAGCTACATGCTACCTACTACCTGCTAGTAAAACAACTACCTACTACTCAAACAGTTAGTGCAATCGAACGCAGCCTTAATCTAACTATATGCTTTCACAGTTTGCCTCTCGACTTTCTCGTCCATTTGAATTCTATTTTTAAGCGACAATATATTACTAATTAGACCTATCCATAGTAGAATGTGTTATGCCAATCTAGAGAAACTGCGACCGAAAAATAAGTGAGTCACTGCCTCGCCTTCCTTAAGGCATGAACTGCATCTATTTGTCAACTGAAATTCTCTGATCTTGAGATTTTCCACATTAGGTATCGTGTACGTTAGGATTAAGACTGGATGTCATACTTCTTTGTGCAATTTTCTTACGGAATACAGAGGCTGTAGGAAATTGTAGACACTACGTAAGTTTAATTTTTATTTCTCTACTCCAGTGTGTCAACAACTTATTTGATGTATATCTCGAGTAAACCTGCTTTCTCTACAAAATTGTCCCGGACAGCAAGGATCCCTCTCCAAGTAATAGATGAGTCTTTTGAAGTAATAACACTTGAACAATCAACCCTTTCATCAGATGTTTTACTGCTCAGTTCCACCATATATTGCTACTAACATACACTAGCCTATCAAACCTCCTCAATAACAACGTTATTTTGTTCCATCTAATTAAGAAGCTCTATGAAACCCAGACTCTTTCTTGATGTGGAGTGCGCCAGTTTTTAAACAACATTCCCTGATGATCGTCATCGTAGCCCCAAAAGAACCTCCGACACATCTTGCTAATCTTTATAATCACAACAACATCTATAGCACCCTTACCCCACGGAAATTGCATTTACCAAAGATTACAAAGTTTATGAGCTATTTGCCTACATATGACAGTGATCGTGGTTACTCTGAAATAAGAGTTTGGAACATCCCCAAAGAGAGCCTAGCCTTGTTGAGAGGCATTCCTCGGTACTTAAACTGAAAATTACCTTCCACAAAACCCAAGCCTTCTAGAATACAATGTCTGATCTCATTTGAAACTCTCCGAAAGATATGTTGGTCTTGCTAACATTGGCTTGCAATCCCGACCTGTCCACAAACTTCGAGAGGTTTCCTTTTGCTACCATAACTGATGGAAGGCCCCCTTTGTAACACCCGACTCATCACCTGAGGCGAAAGTAGTCACCTATGACAGCTTGCCTGGCTGCATACAGACCCCACAGTCCAACACCGGTCCTTTCAGCGCATTTTGACCTTACTCATGCGCAGCGTGAGCAACTTCCAAGGAGGTCACCCATCTTGAATTTACTCTCCCTCAAGCACACTTAACTGTGGAGTTCTTATCACATGAGCTTCTTAAAAGGAAAGTCGACGTTGTTGGTATGAGTAGCACTATTAATCCCCTTAAACATCTTATATGAGCCCTTAATCTCTTAGAAATTTTCTCTGAAATTTGGGGTATTAGACCCTTCGTGAAAGTAAGCAAGTCGTCAGCAAAGATGAAATGATTTAAATTCACATTCACACATTTTTGGTATTGAAAACGTAGAGTACGTAGGGAGTTGCCTTAGTAGACGAGATAGGATTTCCATGCATAATACTAAGAGATGAGGAAAAAGGGGGCCCCTTGTCTCAATCCCCAACTCCCTTTAATGTAGCCATGTACTAGACCATTAACATTGGTTGAGTAGCTCGCATTGGAGACACATGTGATGAGCCACTTAACAAACTTGTTATCTAGGCCAAACGAATGCAATGCACCGGTAAGAAAAGGCTACGACACATAATTGAAAGCCTTTCTTATATCAACTTTATGACACACCTAGGGAAGATATGTAACATCCCGACTCATCACATAAATCGGAAGTAGTCACCTATAACAGTTTGTTAAGCTGTGTACTGACCTAAAAAACCAACGCATGCGCACCCAAGGAAGTTTCCCAGGAGGTCACCCATCTGAAAACTATCCCCCACCAAGCACGCTTAGCTGTGTAGTTTTTATCACATGTGATTTCTAAAAGGAAAGCCGACTTTTTTTATATGACTAATACAATCAATCTTTTTAAACACTCACATGAGCTCCTTATATCTATTCAAACCTCCTCTAAAATTTGGGGTATTAAACCTACCGTGTCCAACATGTGCCCTCCCGATGTCCGTGACCGTGCCCAACACCACACTGGACATGGGCACTCTCACACTGAACTTGAGAGAGGTGTCCATCATTCATAGTTGGCAAACGCTTGCTGTCACCTCACCATATGCATGTGACACCCCTCCCCCTCATTTCCCTGCACTTCCTCCCTTTATTGCTCTCGATACTCAGTCTATCCACTCCCCCCTTCCTCGCCTCTCCTCCACCGTACCACACAACTTTCACGCTTCAATTCTCACAAGATTTACTATTTACTTTAATCACTCATTCTCTTTTGATTTTTATGAAAAATTGTGCGGAATCACCTTATAAATATACTAGTTTTGTGAAAAACCACCTTATTAAAATTTTTTTTGCAAAAAACCACTTTAGTTGTTACTTTAGCTTTACTAGTAACACCTTACTCATTTTTCCGGCAAATTAAGAGCGTTGACTCGCCTATTCTCTCTTGACTTTACCTAATTAAACTAATGTAATTAAGTAAATTAATTTTATTTCTTATTTATCTCAGTTATTTCCTTATTATCCAAAATGTACAAATTTACTAATTGATTTACATTTGCCTAAACTAACAAAAAAAAAAAAAAAAATTCATCGTCAGTCCCTTGCGTTTTCCTCTCTCTGCCAGATTGTGACCTCAAATAAGAACAACCTCGTTGCTTTGTGTAACGGTCAAAATGACGCCCCACAAATTTCAGTTGACATTTTTAATTAAAATCCTAAGTAAAGAGGGGTGATCTTGTTATTTTCAATTGGAGAGAAGAAGACCTGAGTAACGAAAAGAAATTTTTAATTATCTCAATGGAGAAGAGACCTGACTATACAAAGAAGAAGATATGCAAGTTATAAGAGTTGGTTTAAACTTTGTAGCAATGGAGGAAAGAAGAAGATGTGTCGTTGAAGTGTTATGACGGGCGAGCAAAATTAGTGTTTTTTTTTTTTTAAAGTAATCCTACCTAGTGCGGGATTATTAGGGTGGAGGTTTAACTATGATTTTTTTCCCTTTTAAATTCTCTTTAAATTAACTATTTCAGTTAATTGGATAAGTTAATTTAATTTGAGGAAATTACTTCTATTAGAGCAAAAGAGATTAATTAGGTAACGTCAACGGAGATTAGGCCAATCAACGCTCTTAATTTAGAGGAAAACGGAGTAAGGTGTGACCAGCAAATTAAAGTAACAACTAACAAATAAGGTGGTTTCTTACAAAAAAAGTTCAGTAAATTTCTAAAGTACTCCAACTAGTAAGTGGTTGTTTGGTAGCATACGGGAATTCAGAATGCCCATGAAGTTCCACTTCCCAGGTTTTAGAAATTCACATGAATTTCTCAAAACTGTATGGTTACAAATAGGAATTGAAATTCCACTGGAAGGGGGGGGGGGGCGCTAGGTAAGCCAATTCCTCCATTTGGTAGGAATTGGAAATTCCCATTATTTTTCTTTCAATTCCGATGTTTTTAGGCATCCAAACAACTTCAAATATTTTAATTCATGGTAATTTTGAATTTTCATGATTTTGACAGACAACCAAAACGACCACAAAGTTGGGCTATGGCGTCCCCCTTTCTCCTTCACTTTTTTAGGAGAATTGGAGTCGGGTGTTGTTGCTCTACTTCAGCGGTTTCAGCGACACTCCAGGCCAGGACGCATGATATTGGCGCACAGAGTGCGACATATATTTTCACTCGTTTTGGTTTTTCTATAGCCAAGGGTGTGGGGCCGTGGGGGCCCAAATTGTTTCGAGACTCCTTATTCGTAAAACTGGTACGGAGTATTTTATAAGGTGGTTTCTCACAATTTTTTCCTTTCTAAAAAAAAAAATACTCCGAAAATTTCATTTTTAACAACAGTACTTTGAATCTATTAACTTAAATATTCTGGTGTCACAATATATCACCTCTCGAATTCTCAATGTAACACTGTTAAGTATTGAGTTTGTTTTTGACGTGACAATCCATTTTCGAACCCTAAACGTTAGGGAGTAGGGATAACCCTATTCATAAGCTAGTGCCGAACGTGCCCTTCATCTTAATTCTAGAGTCACGCAACTCGGTAAGAAGAAGCGGGCATCTTGCTTGTCCTGTCTCTCCCTGTCCAAAAAACGTAAAAATGACACTTCAAATTCTGGTCTGTACACATGAATAAAACAACCTCAGTAAATATTACGTAGACATAGTAAAAATAAAAAAAGCATCATTATAACTTCATTCCACTGTAAATTCCACTGTAAATTCCATACATGCAGCTGTATATTTACTTCTCCTCAAATTTTGGGTTTATTCCCCTCTTTTTGGTAAGTCTGATTTTTCAGACCCTTCTCTAACTTTCTGTCATTTATCTGCCTGTTTCTTTTCCTGAATAATCTTTATGTCATTTTCTATATGATTTACATTATTAGTACAGATGCAAGCTACTGTATAATAATATCTGGGAAAAATAAAAACTTGGACACCCCTTTTGTTGTTTTGTGCTGGACTTTGGTAAGTCTTTAATTTCCCAACAACTATATTTTCTAGTCCATTATTTCATTAGCCACCCATTTTTGTTCACATGTGTTCACTTCATTAGGAGTATATTCAACTATACATCCATAAAATTCAATTATACCCTAAAAAAAAAACTATTCATTTCATAAAATTTTACTGTTACAGTAGAATTCTTTGATGGGTATTTGACTATTTGTTCATCTGTCCCTTAATTTAATATACTTAGTTCACCAAATAGTCACTGTCAATGTGTATGTGCTTACATTCATAGAATTTGACCGTATAAAGTAGTCATGGTGAGGGTTTCCTATGACGGTTCGTGTTAGCCGACTCTAAATCATCTCGGTATTAAGGTTTGGTTGTTGTCGTAGTCGTGGTTGTTGATATGCTTTGGTGGTTTTATCTTATCTTGTCAATTAAGGTGTATTGTGTTCTGGGTGTTGAGTTGTTTGGGTTATATGTATGTATGTCAACTTGCTTGCTTACATCAATATATTTGTGTTTTATTTAATTTAATTTAAATCAATTATTATGTCAAGTATGTTTGGATTATTGTAGTACTTTTAATGAATTAATAATAGATGAGAACATAAGATATGCTTGGACACTCCTTTTCAGCTTGGAATTTGATGCTGCAACTACCTTTTTCTTGAGTAGAACTATGCTTTACTTGCGTAGGATTATATTAATCCTAGCCCTTTTTTCTAGCTTTTAGTAGCAATCTTGTGTTTCAATTTAGAATTAATTTTGTGGGTCATATTCTTATCTGTGGGGAGAAATTGATCATGGGTTCTTATCACTCATTTTGTCAGTAGAAGATTTACCATAGTGTTTTTTCCGAGTGTTTATAGATAAGACGATTCATGTTAGCCGACCCTAGATCATAATCCCTTTTGGTAGGAAGGTGGTGGTGGTGGTGTTATTTTTCTTGCATATGCTAGTTCATGTGTATGTACTTGTCATATTGGGGTTTCAATGTTTCATATTGGATTTTGATTAGTTTCTTAATGTATGTTTACAGAAGTTTAATTGACATGTATCAATATTATATTGCGTTTGTGGATGTGGATGCTGGAAGCTGTTTTCTGGTGGAAAGCAAATCACTACACCTGAGAGTTTAAAATGATGAAAGTGTCATCTTGTCTTCTTCTGCTGTTGATATTCTTAGATTTTGTGCTTTTGGATGGAGCTCCGACGAGCGCATCAAAACCCACTGAGGTTCATATTGGGGGCCTTTTCACCTTCAACTCTACCATTGGTAAAGTTGCCAAATTTGCTATTCAGGAAGCGGTCAATGATGTCAATTCCAATTCGAGTATCCTCCCAAACACCAGGCTTAAGCTTACAATGCGTGATTCTGTTTGCAGCGGGTTTTTGGGCTTTGTTCAAGGTATTTCTCCTCAGTCTCTTTAGTTGTTTGGTGGTTGAGGCTTGATGTGTTTGGAAGTATCATATAGATGTGTTTTTAATATTGTTGAATCTTGCAGCTATGCAATTCATGAAGACTGAAGTTGTAGCAATCATTGGCCCTCAGTCTTCTGTTATTGCTCATATGATCGGTATAGTTGCAAGTGAACTCCAGATTCCGCTGCTATCATTTGCAGCTACTGATCCAACTCTCACCCCTCTAGAATTTCCGTATTTTGTGAGAACCACAAACAGTGATGCGTATCAGATGTCAGCTATCTCTGACATTGTTAGGCATTATGGCTGGAGGCAGGTCATTGCCATTTACAATGACGATGATCATGGAAGAAATGGTGTTGCAGCTCTTGATGATGCTCTGGCTGACAAACGCTGCAAACTCTCTTATAAAGCTGCAGTTCCATCAGAAGGCATCACTCGGAGTGATGTGATGGATGTGCTTGTTAAGGTTGCGATGCTTGAGTCTCGGGTTATTGTCCTGCATGTAACACCTGATGCAGGCCGTTTATTCATCAATGTGGCAAGGTTTATGCAGATGATGGGCAATGGGTATGCTTGGATAGCGACTGATTGGCTTTCGTCTGTTCTGGATTCCTATTCTCCCCTACCATCTGACTTCATGAGCTCAATGCAAGGAGTTCTGGTCTTGCGTTCCCACTCAGCAGATTCGGATAGAAGGACAGCTTTCGCCTCTAGGTGGACAAATTTGACTGGTGGTTCTCTGGGTCTGAATGCTTACGGATTGTATGCTTACGATTCAGTTTGGATACTTGCACATGCTATAGATGCATTTCTTAATAAAGGTGGCAATATCTCATTCTCTAGTGATCCTCAATTGCGCCCGTTGAATGGGAGTCAGCTTAACTTTGAAGCACTGCGTGTCTTTAATGGAGGACAAGCTTTGATGAGCAGTATTCTGCAGAGCAATTTCGTTGGCTTGACGGGTCCTGTGAGCTTTGATTCTGAAAGGTCTCTAGTTCATCCTGCATATGATATTATTAATGTGATCGGAACTGGATACAGAATAGTGGGCTATTGGTCTAATTACTCTGGTTTATCTGTCCAGCCACCTGAAACTCTGTACAGTAGGCCTTCCAACCGCTCGAGTGCAAACCAAAACTTATACCCTATATTCTGGCCAGATGGGTCTACCACTACGCCTCGTGGATGGGTTTTCCCAAATAGTGGCAAACAATTGCAGATAGGTGTTCCTATTCGAGTTAGTTTTAAGGAGTTTGTTTCTCGAGTACCTGGAAGTAATGATACTTTTAAGGGATTTTGCATAGATGTGTTCCAAGCTGCTGTTAACTTGTTGCCATACCCTGTACCATATCAGTTCGTAGGCTTTGGAGACGGTGATAAGAATCCTAGCTACTCAGACCTTGTGAATATGATTGCTGTGGGTGTAAGTATCGTCTTTTAACAATGTTGTTTTGCTATTTCCGACATATGTTTTGTGTGAACTTAGAGTGTTTTTTTTTCCATTGTTGCAGAAATTGGATGCTGCAGTAGGTGATATTGCTATTGTCACGAGCAGGACCAAAATTGTTGATTTCACACAGCCATATGTTTCATCCGGCCTTGTGGTGGTGGCACCATTCAAAAAATTGAATTCAGGAGCCTTTGCATTTCTCCAGCCGTTTTCACCACTAATGTGGGCTGTGATCGTTATTTCTTTCATCACTATTGGAGTGGTTGTGTGGATATTGGAGCATAGGATAAATGATGAGTTCAGAGGTTCTCCAACCAGACAATTCATAACTATACTATGGTAAGTGCAAGACATCAGATTCAGATGTATTTTGTGCCGTATATTGTTCGTTTGTGAAAGAATTCTCTAAATGGTAAGTGCAAGACATCAGATTCAGATGTATCTTAGTCATTTGTTGTGACGAAGAAAGTGAACTGAGTAGGTAGCATTCTAAAGTCGGAGTATAGAGGAGCTATGTTTGCATCAGAACAAAAAGAGGCATGGCTCAGATACATTTAAGACATTACAGGTGTTAAAATTCTGATATATCCCTTTACACCTGACTGCAGGTTCAGCTTCTCAACATTGACTTTTTCCCATAGTAAGTCACCTGAGATGGTTTATTCTTGAAATTGCGGGCTTATTATGGTTTTTAAATTCGTTTCATGTTCGATTGTAGAGGAGAATACGGTTAGCTGCCTTGGGAGAATGATTGTAATCATATGGCTCTTTGTGGTCTTGATACTTACTTCCAGCTACACTGCAAGCTTGACCTCAATTCTAACCGTGCAACAATTGTCATCTCCCATCAAAGGAATGGACTCTTTGAAAGCTGGTAATCAACGGATAGGATACCAAGTTGGCTCCTTTGCAGATAAATACCTGGTAGAAGAACTTGGTATATCCCCATCTAGGCTTGTCCAGCTTGATTCACCTGAAGCATATGCCAATGCTCTTAGAAGTGGTCGCATTGATGCTCTGGTTGATGAACTTCCATATGTACAGCTCTTCCTCTCAACTCAGTGTGATTTTAGGATCTTAGGTCCAGAGTTCACCAGAAGCGGCTGGGGCTTTGTAAGTATCCTAACACTTTCCCTTCCACCAGAGAAACATATTGAATGGTGCAACAGTGAATGTGCATGTACAGATAGCAACAGTCGTGTCTAATGACGTAGTCTTTCTTGCACGTTAGAGCTATATCTGTTGGTTTTGTTTCTCAATACTTCTAAGTTCTCTAGATTATGCATATAAGGTCTTAGAAAGTAGAAACTCTTCTAAAGAAGAATGTGTAAATTTTGTTTTGCAAACTGTGCGAGCTAAAAGTTTTTCTACAGGCATTCCCCCGGGACTCTCCTCTGGCTCCTGACTTGTCCACTGCGATTCTGCAACTATCAGAGAATGGGGAACTCCAGCGAATTCACGACAAGTGGTTGACGACTAGCAGCTGCAGTCAGGATAACACAGAGATTGAATCAAGCCAGCTTCACCTTATAAGCTTCGTGGGCCTCTTTGCACTCTGTGGATTTGCATGTGTAGTTGCTCTTGTTGTATATTTCACACGTATCTGTCGCCAGCTTCACCAAGTTTCTAGAGAGGAAGTCGTTTCTGATCTTGCTGGTAGTAGGTCTAGCTTAAAACGGATCAGGACACTCATTTCACTGATTGACGAGAAAGAAGATTCATCCAAGAAGAAAAGAAAACAGAGAAGGGATATTGAGGATTCGCCTATGGGCGATTATAGGGACGAAGAATTTGGGAGAACGCTGAGGAGTAGGCAAACTCCAACATCCCGGGATGGCGACAGCGAGTTCAGTATCTAGCTGAAGGCTGTTAGCATGCGGTCTCTTTTCACTAGTCCCACTCAGAAACATTAGATATTCAGATTCATGTAAAATAGCATTTGGTAGGTGCAAACCAGGTAAAGATCCTTAACAAAGTGTAGCTGATTACAGATTACATATTACAGATTAGGTCATCCCTTGGACCAATATTTAGTCTCAAATTGAAACTTCTGCATATTTGTTATGCTCATTGGTATTATTATCAAAAGCATCATGTCCAATACTAATCTTGAATTCTACATTTGGATCAAGTACTAGTCTACTCTTTGTCGACTCGTGTGACTCGTAGTTAGGGATGAGATACATTCGACTGGGCCGCCCTGGGGCTGAGGCAACTCCCAAGGCACCATATTGTATTTCAAGTCTGCAGCTATAGAGCAATGTCCTTTACACTTTCGGAGATGATTTCTACACTTCTTTGCTAGTTGCAGTTCGCAATACCTCTCTCGCAAAGAAGAGTGTAAAAATCGGGTGAAAGAGTAACAAAGTATGCACACAACTGACACTCTCATTCACATCTGGAAGAACTTAGCATGACGGCCAAAGTATAACAGGATAAAAGAAACTTTCAGGAAAGTAAAAAGCTTGTAGGATAAGATGCCTCAACTTTGGAGAAATACAGACATTTATGCATGTGCAGCTGCTCATTTTTCTTCACATGGTGAAGAATTTGGACAGAACAGATGTAGAATCTGTAAAGCTTCACTTGGGATGTTCACGAGTATGTATGTCCTTTGGTATTTAGGAGGGAAACACCAAAATGCATATTTAGACAAGATTTCGTATGTCACATCACATGGCATGATTAACACAAAGTTCCTAACTTTTAGGGCAACTTGATATTGACATAATTGAATCTTTGAACTTTTTGATGCAACTAGATGTTCGTATAATTGAGAGTGGAAGAAACAAGTCACAAATAAAGTGAACGTATACATATCGTCGATAGATTGGCCGGACTGAATTAGAAGCGAAAGAAGATAGCGCGATCACCGACAACTTGGTTGTCCAATAATCTTGCTTTTATGACCTACGGAACAATGTCAAAGTTCAAAGATAATGCAGCTGGTTAAACTAGTAACACAACGGAATGCAGTAAATAAACAAGTTGTCAAAGTCGCAGTTTCGTGACAACAAGCTTCTCAGTTTGATCTTATGGCTTAGCAAGATCATCGAAGCTAGCTTTAGTACATAAGATGAGCAACACTTCTTTGTAAAGAAGTATGCTGCTTGATTGATCAGTTAGGTTACAACTTACGAGTTATGACAGTAAATATACAGAGACGGCGGCAGCATTGTAGATCAGTAGTTGTACATAGAATCACTAGAATAGACTAGTGTAGAGAAAATCGAAACTATGCTGTAGAAACTATTTCAGGTTGGAGTCGCATTATAACAGGCTGCTTTTAAAATACTTGCCCAGCAACTCCTCCTCTCGGCAGTGTTCATAGATTACCCCATAAACCTCAATCAGAAGATTTGGGAATCGTACTGTGAAGTAATCGTCAAACCCTTCAGGAACCGATCCCAAAACTTCTTGTATTTCTATCGGGAGCTCTCTGTAGTGGTTTAGTTTGTTGCGTATAACACGAAGCATGTCACGGACACTGTCATACTTGTACCGCCTATAGCGGGTTATGTTGTCAAGGAAAGAAGTTTCAAGCTTGTCATCCCATTTCCCACCCAAAGCCACTGATGCAGTGGCTTCTAGTGCTTTCAGCAGCTCAGAATCTGTTTCCCTGTCTTCCAATTCTACACGATCACTTGCATCTCGCAGAAATGAAAGCCTCTTTTCCGAGTTCCAGAATAATGGATGGTGGAACACATCTACAGCTTTGGGCCTGGAGACAAATAGTAAACTCAGCATTTAAATGTTGGTCATCAAGAATTTAAAATCAGGCATGATCAAAATAGAAAGACACGTTAGATGCTTCAGAGCAAAGCGATTCACAAGCATTCAAGTTTTTCATACGAAAAGCTTCTCATGAAATCCTTACACTTGATACAATCTCTTATGCAAAACATCACACAGCATGCAAAAGATGAAAAAACATACAGGAGTAAAGCCCTACCTCAAGTCTGGATTAGGATCTAAAAGATGAATGATAAGATGAACAGCTTCTGGAATATGCTCCAATAAGAATAAGTCCATTTGGTTCTTCACAATATTTGCATCCCGCTCAAAAACGTCACCAAATGGATGTTTACCCCCAGTCATACAAAAGAAGAGCACACAGCCTAGACTGAATAGGTCTACTGCGCATGTCTGGCGACCATGGAGAATCTGCTCAGGTGCTCGCCAACCTGAACTCCCTACACCTATGGTGCAAATAACTAAGGTATTAGCTTAAAGGCATATGATCTCTGATCCAAGCTACGAAAATTTAGTACACATACTAAATTAGTGATGAGATCTAGTGAGGGTCATGATATAAGTAATTGAGAGGTTTGGCTCAAGTTTGATTAAGCCCTGACTCTCCACAACTGGTATTACAAGTAGCCAGCAATAGCACATGCAAGCCAACAGAAAACTCACCAGTAGAATGCTGGGTTAAGGAAGACATATCTTCAACAAGGCGTTTGCTGATGCCCATATCTGAAAGTTTGGCACTTAAAACTCTATCTTTGATTATCAAGACATTCTGAGGCTTAACATCGCGATGTATAAAACCAAGTTCATGCAGATGAGCAATTCCTGATACAACATCCCTGTAAAATGTGGCAAATAGAGCTTAGATGCAAAACAAATGAAACATCAATTATATAATCCATAGAAAGGGGCTAAGGTGGCATGACTTGAGAAAAAAAAAAAAGGCCAATCACATGATAGATGACAACGTAGCGAAAACAATTTAGTTCCATACTATTTACGAGTAAGGAACAGCTGACAATGCGAGCCATAACAATTCTATATACCTAGATAGTGGGGGCAGTTCATTGACTATTTCCACGTCAACAGGCAACCGCAAGCAAATTATATTATATGACATGTAAACCACGCGGAACAGTTAACCAAGAAAAAGTGCCCATTACACTGAGAGTGGAATATGTTAAAGGCCAGATTAGTTTTCCAATCTTGTATAGAACAATACCCAGATTAACAAACAGCCTTGTGACAAATAGGAAGATTCAGATGAGATTTGCCAGATCCTCCTACTAATAATTAATGATTGGACTCCCAAATGATCACTCATCATATTGTTATTTTTGAGTAAATTGATTACGACACCACCAGAACCTTAGTCTCAAAAGAAAATATATTAGGTACCATGATTCCATAAACCATCACAATTCACAAGGACCATATGAGGAGAATAGGTAATGGAAACAGGAAAAGCATGAGAAAAATCTAAGAACAGATTTTTTTTAGAAGTAAAAATCAGAGAAAATTAACGAAAAGCAAATAGAAAAGGAGCAGAAAGAGAGCAGAGAGAATGTCAAAATCCCATACAATGCACTTAGCCTAAGACTCTGCTTTTTTGAAGATATAACCCAGTAAAAGGTTAATTAAGGCAATCGATGTCTAAAAATGTAGGACTGCTAAAGTGCAGGCTTTCAACAAGTGATACAAAGAGGACAATTTTATCACCAACCTCATGAGTTTCAGCAGCTGAGGTGAAGGATACCCATTACTCTTCCACAATTTGAAGTCTTCATTACTCCTTATCACTCCTACCACTTGTGTATAGAAATCGCTTAAAGAGTTTGAATCACTACATGTGCCTTGTGAACACTCAGAAAGAAGATATACCAAGTCACTCAAGCTACATAGGCAGCGCTCTAAAGATAGATAAACAAAGTCTGAATCCTGCTCTACTCCATAAAATCTGACCACATTAGAATGCTGATCAGAAGCCATAAGATTCTGAATCTCTTTCAAGGCCACATCATGATGAGTCCGTACAAGCCGTTTAACAGCTACACGACGACCATCATAAGTACCTTCAAGAACAACAGTTCCATTGCTTCCCTTCGCAATCTCATCATTTGACACATACAACTTGCCAATTTTGCGTCCATCCATATGAACGTTAACTTGACCAGCGTAAGATGACTCTAACTTTGTATCAACCACTTTAGGATTCGCAAAGCCAAGACCATCATCTGCAGTTGAGATTTTTCCCTTATTATTTCCAACATTGCTGGTATTCTTGCTGTTTCCAGATTTCTTAGGCTTTCTTTTCTTTGGTGTTGGAGTTTTTGACTTAATATCCTCAGTCTGCTTAGTTTTTCGGACAAAAACATTCCGATAGAAAGCATAAATAAGTGGTATGAATAGTAGAAGGCTCGATATAATGAGTGACACGAAAGTGTGTGCCCCAATTGACGTAAGAGGTGTACTGACATCACTACCGAAAGCAGCAGACGGCAGCTGTAACAGCTCTGAACGATGACCAGAGTCAATGCTCTCAGGAACTGCCAAAGCCAGCACTGAACTAAAATCACGATCAGCTCCAAAATTCTCGCCAACTGGCATGGGGAGGTACAAAGATTCAGGCGCAGGTAATGGTAGCACCCTGTCTCCAGGTAGTGTTTTCGGCATCCCACTGATCATCCCCACCCCAGAAATTAACTCAGAATATCCACGATCGCGGATTCGGTAGACAAGTGTTCGTTTCACACAAGATGCAGACTTCTCATAATTAGAGTTGTAGAAAGACCCAAGAGGATCCTGCAAGTTACCAGCACTAGAAGTCTCCACAGCTGAACATACTGATTCAGCCTCAAACTCGGCCAGTGAGACATTCCATAGGACCTTGCCAGATAATGTCGAGTAGGCTAAAAAGGAATAATCTGTTCTGGTAACTGAAATCTGCTCTTCAATATCATCTCTAACTAAAATAGGATTTTCACCATCCTCAAAACGCAGACCAGAAGAATCAGAGAACTTCAACGTACGGATAACGGTCCCAGTCTTGGTGTCAACAATAAACACTGTAGTTGCCATTTGAGCTATAACATTAGTTCCATTCTTGGACAGGTCTTTTGTTTCCCGAATTAAGTCTTTTGCGCTCTTTAGTCTCTGAAACACACAAGAAGACAGCACATCAGATACTCTATGGAAGCAATAGTTGATCACTATCAGCCTAACAATCAGGCAGTGCTCACATTGGGTTCCCTCAGCCACATGAAGTACAAGGGATAAATTTAGGAGACATTCTTACAGCACATAACAAACGTGAGTCGTCCGTTTGTTCAACCAGTAACAGAACCTCAAAACTTGATAGTTGATAATAAACATGTTACAAACTACTCCTACTCCTAAGAGAAACACACACATGAAACCCACCAAAAGAGAAAAACAATGACAACAAAAAAGCATGGCTTAGCAAAAAAAAAAAAAAAAAAAAAAAATCCTTGCAAATCAAGAAATCATTATCACTTTACCTCCATGATGCCCTTGCCTCTGTCCTGCTTATACAAATTCCAGTCATCTCCAATATCTATGAAGGTATCATCTCCAGGCCCAGGCGCAGTTTCCAGATTTATATCAAGATTTTGGGAAGCCTGATAGGATGAATAAATAGGAAGCCCTGTCTTGATTGACCACAGGATCTTGAGCGTGCCAACCTCCACTAAGGATAGAGTGCCATCCAATGTAGCAACAAGCACAGTATCATGTCTACCATCACAGAAAACAAAGAAAATGTCACAAAGATGGACAGTAGTGTTGCATAATAACGCACTCCCCACAAACAACATACCTAGTGTTAAGTCCTACACTGTTCTATCTCAGGCAAAAACTCTAAAACTTGTAGTTTAAAAGATGTTCTCAATTGGTTATATAACCTCTACATAACTAATGCACTTTGAATCAGACAATAGAATCGCATAAATGGACATAATATGCAACAATTGTTCGCATAGATGTCATCGATATATATGAGTGGAAGTACGGCACTGCTGCGCATCTACAGAATCAGCACTCATTCAGGTCTTTTTTTGTGAATCCCCCCCCCACCTCCCCACAATGCATAGTTTTTGGTCCAAATTATCAAGTTCTCTACTGTATGTATCTATCATTCTTACTTTCGCCCCAGAGTAGAGTTGGACATCAACATCAACATCAAATCTTATGTTTTTAGCTCCTTTCTCAGGCTATACTTTCTGATTAGAGTATTTCAAAGATTTCAGCCGACATAAGCTCTGCTAAGCATAATGTTAAGACTTCGAATTTAGAGACAGTGAAGTGAAAGACCGAAGGTCAAATCTTCCCCTACGGCCTCAGATCAGAAAATCCCGCGTTATATAACCCGATTATCTAAACAAACAACTAAATCAAACTCTTTTACAGTCTCACAAGTGAGGTTTAACAGCTCAAATTCAGCACAAAAACGTTACGAAATCGAAATTAACTTCCCCAACAAGTCCCAAACTAACAATTTCCATACCATTTAATACAAACCCACAAAATCATTCACACCCATTCACCAAATATTCAAACAAACCAACCCCATAACATTCAATCTTCACTTACACAACAAAGTAACCATAAAAATGATCAATTCTACAAAACCCCACGAAAAAACAACCAAAACCCACAAAAATAGAAACCCACAATTCACATAATAATAAAACGATCAAATGAAATCATATGATAAAATTAAACCAATTGCATACAAAATCAAAAGGGGGGAAAATCATATGATTACCTGTTGTAGGGAAGAGCAAAGGAAGAGAGATGATGAGGGTTTTTCTTAGCAAGAGATGTGGAAGAAAGAGAAGCTTCTTGAGAAAGGGTTGATTTGAAAATGGAAAGGAAAAAGAATGCAATTAACCATATTATATGAAATAACCATGGTTTGATCTTCTTCATCTTTTTATTTATTTATATGAATTTGGGATTTAAGTTCATTAGATTTTTGATCATCAAGAAAAACCCAGATGAGTTTCAAGGGATTCGAGGAGAAAGAGAGAGACAGTAGTCAATCAAACAAAACGCGAGGAGGGAGGGGGAGAGAGAGAGAGAGAGAGAGAGAGAGTTGAGTCCGATGTTTGATGAATAGGGGGTTTTTCTTTGTTTTCTGAGTTGATGGTGCGATCTGGTTCGATCCCCCAGGTCCAAGGGGGAGGGAAGGGGATCCCGATTCCCAAATTCGATAGACCTGTCAAATCGGTCGAGCGGGTGGGTTTTGCTATCGGGAAACTACGAGCGGGTTGAATATGGGTTGAGTGTATTTCGAGTTGTTGTCGAATACGGGTCGACTATAGACGGAATGTATGGGTTCGAGTCAGGTTACAGGGGACCCATGAGTCAAACACACGTTCGTGACTTTTTTTTTCCTCGGTAATTTTTAACATTTAAATATTTTTTTATTGTCATTTTACAATTATTTTATATACTCACTCTATTCATATCTGAATGTCTCACTAACTTTGCAGTTTTCGAGTTACCCATATTGTGAGAAACATATCAACCAAATGATTGACACATTTGCTTTAAAAATAAAGGGATTTGGATAGTGCACTGCAGAATAGTGTATTTGCTCTTTTTTACACCAAGTGAACATTTTATTTGATGTAGGGGTGTCTCCAAATATGGTCCGTCAAAATCTGCAAAAAATAAATAAAAAATGGGCCATTTGGATATGAATAAAGAGAGTACGGAGTATTATAATTTGTGAAACACTACCTAATAAAAAGTATATTTTGCGAAACACTCCCTTATAAAATTGTTTTTGTCAAACACTCCCTTATATAACATATTCTTTGTGAAACACTACCTTATATAACGTATTTTTTGTTAAACACTCTCATAACTCAAATTCTGTCCAAAAAAGTCTTGTTTTCGGTGTTGACTCACATGTGCACGTGATTTAAGAGGATTTAAGAAGAATTTAAGAGAATTTTATGTATGTAGTTCAGTTATTTTCGGAAACAGTATTTCAAACTTTATCTAGCCGTCAAGTCATGTATTGTACAATCAATGGTTGTTGATGACCCTCTGACCAAAAAAATAAAAAGAAATGAGAGGGAAGGCAAAGAATCACGTGCACGGGTGAGTCAACACCGAAAACAAGACTCTTTTTGGCCGGATGCTGAGTTATGAGAGTATTTCACAAAGAATATGTTATATAAGTTAGTGTTTCATAAAGAATACGTTATATAAGGTAGTGTTTCATAAAAAAAAAATTATAAGGGAGTGTTTCGCAAAATATACCTTTTCTAGGCAGTGTTTCACAAATTGGGTTGTTCTTTTGCGAAACTCTACCTTTAAAAGTTCAGAGTTTGCGAAACCCTACCTTTTATATAATGATAATTGTGAAAGACTACCTTACAAAAAAAAAAATCATTTCAAAACACTACCCAATAAAGTTTTCTATTATTAAATTAAATGTATGGTTTCGCAAATTCAATTATTAATACTTAGTATTTATTTATTTATACTATTTTCTTGTTAATAGATGAGTATATATTTTGCACAATTAATTTGACGTAACGGGTCAACCGGGTCGGGTACGGTTTTGACATAGACATTTTGGGTAGTTTCAGACTTTCAGGTTCATGTTGAAATTTTGGGTTTTTATCATGTTACTTTCGGGTCGGGTCTCGAGCGATATTTCAAGTAGGGTAAAAAATTGACAGGTCAGGTGTTGAAAATCATTGATCGGTAGTTCGTTTATGAATTAAAAAAGGTCGAACCCACTTGAAAGATATTGTGAATCTTTATATCGCTTTCGTATCGGAAAATCTTCGCCTTTTATCAAACAACGAATATGATCGCTTCAAAATGTCAAGTTTTGTCTATGCCGCCGTCGTATACCAACCACTACCCCAACTACCAAAGCTACCATGCACCACCACCAGCCAATACCCCTCACACCGACCACCTTGCCACCTCCACCATCGGACTCACCCATAGCCGACAAATGATAGTCGGGCACCCACTCCCCTCACGCCTCACGTCGCCCATACTCCACGAGTCTTTCTCTCTCTCCCTCCATCTTGTAATAGCCCGATCCATCATACGTCGCAACATAACCCAATAAGATGGGTAATCACCTCCTAGGCCCGTAAATCCTCTCGTGGGCTCTAAAAGGTAAATGCCTTGTTGGTAGTATAATGGTAGGAATCTAATCATATGAACCATAGTTTCCCAATGTGGGACAAACCAACTCCTTAAACCACTTTCCAAATTCTATAGTAGTGTTACACATCTTCTCTTTCCATTCATTTTCCATCCATCACTTGCATCGCCACACCCGCGCCCCAGCGTTGCCGTACCGCACCAACATTCGTCGCCCCTCGTCCCTTGTTGTTCACCTTTTGATTGTCTTTTGCACCGTCGATTCTGAAAAAGAGCGATTTGGGACCACCCACGTGTTTATAAATGTATGGACCCACGAGTTGAGCGAGTGGAGAGGTAGAAACAAAGGCAAGGATGTCACATCGTGGAATCCTCCATTGTTGTCTGATGTCATAAAAACGAAGAGAAAGAAAATAGAGAATTAAATAAATTGAAGGAGAAGGTAGAGGTGGAAGCGGTTGTAAGAAGGGGGACGCCGATTATGGATTGTCGACTTGTGGTAATGGTCGCATTTGAGGTGGTGCAGGTTGTAACACCCCAGGTTTATCGAAAGTGGTCTATACGAAATTATAAATAGATTATGATATGCTTATGATAAATTTCTACCATCATACCAACAACAAGACTTTCACCTTTTAAGCCCAAGTGAGGTATGGGCCTAAGGGTGACTTCTCATCCCATTGAGTTGTATTGCGACGTACTCCCTCCGTTTTTTTTTGTTTCTTTACGTTTCGTTTGAATATGTGAGAGGATTTCAAATGAAACGTAAAGAAACAAAAAAAAAATGGAGGGAGTATGATAGATCAGGTTGTTACATAGGTTGGTTGGGGGGGTGAGGGCGAGGGGTGGCGGTTGGAACACCCGAGTTATGAGGAGGTTTGTGGAGCACCTAATGGAAGGTCCAGGGACCACCATATAAAAACTCCTTCTAGTGAGCCTGGTTACCGGAGCTTACGTACTAGGGACCAGCCTAGGTATGTTGTCCCCTATATATTAGTAGGACAAAATCCCTATAATATTATGACAAAATAACGATGACCATCCGAATTGTTGGAACAGAGGCGCCCAGTCCCAACAACTAACAATTAGAGTGTGATTGGGCGTGAATAGATGTAACAACAATCGTGGTATCAACAATAACACAAACAACAAAACATAAAGAAAAAACACCAGATTTACGTGGTTCACCAGCAATGTGCTAGGTACGTCCACCAAACAGAGGAGAAACAATTCACTATATGGAGAATAACACCAATACAAAGTTGTGAGTTCAATCTGAAAAGAACCCACCAAATACGAACGAGATCTAAGAGCCGAACGTTCTTGCGATCAACTAAGAACCCAAACAGATGCCCTTGAATCTCCAAATTGACAAAGAAGCCACAACCTTGAGAAAACCAGCAAGTATAACTCTAGGTACTCACAATTAGAAGAGAATCACTCAATTTGTGTCTTAGGGAGGCTATGAGGAGACTAGGGTGTTTATATAGTACATCTTACAGTAAAATACCTAATAGGTCGAAAAAACGCAATAAGGAAACAAAAGACGCGGAAGCAGAAAACGACCGACAAAGGCCCAGTGGGCCGCGGCCCGCGCCAAATTCTCCTGGATCCGACGTTTACGAAATTGGCCGCGGTTCGCGGCTTCACCCCCGCGGACCGCCAAAAATCTCTGTTTTCTCCTTATTTCCGATTCTCGCCCAACACCCGTACACCGTAGCTTAACATGCCCCGAGCTCCCTCCTCGGTCACCACTACGACATAACCAAATGTGTAAGTCGTTCAAGGCATATATTCAACACGAATTACAAAACATTTCAATGTCAAAACGTGGTGAACTTAATATGGTCTACAATCACATAAATTTACTTGTGAAGTGGAGTATGTATGTCTAAATGTATATAAAGCAAAATCAAAAACTAAAAATTGACCATTTAATCTTCCTTTAAGTACGTATTTACGGTGCTTCTCAAGCAAAGAATGGTTTATGATCGGCTACATGAGTTTATACTTGAGGTTTGCATAATATTGTCTCAGCCACCCATCAATTACCTCAATTTCTTGTCTACGCTGAAGGATCAACCATTCTGGATCATCTTTTGACGGCTCTATTATATCCATTGTATGTGTTCCTATAACAAATTTGAAATTATTTAGGACATCATCTTACTTTTAATCGATTTAGATCAAAGTTGGTCATATAAAGTTCTAGAAAGCACAGCCAAGCATGAAATGAAAATAAATAAACAAAATAAAATTTTGGTACCAACCATTGTTTGTAGATATTGCAACCATGTTGTTGGATAAGTTTCCTAATACTCTGTGTAGAGTAAAAATTTATAAGATTTAGATCGGTGATAGATCAATTTTACAAAAGAAAATACAATTTAAAATTCAATCTTTAGAGTCGAAGGAGAAATAATAAATATATACTTACCCAACACTACTATAAGGATCTCTTAGTCCATTAGAAAATATAATGTTGCTCCCAAAGTTTTTCAATATGAGCTTCATGTCCTACAATGACGCAAAATAATGTTACAATTGACATTTTTGTTCGAAGGAAGAAGAAGAAGAAGAAGAAGAATCTCAACTACATGTGTATAATTTGTATATATAATGTGCGTGGTTAGTGGTTACTACACGTATATTGTAAGGCGAATCGACTTATACATTTCTGTGTCGTCAAAACAAGGAAAGTTGTATATATATATATAAGTGGCTGCCAAACTTAGTAGACATTGGAAAAAATGTGTAAATTTACTAGTTTAAAGCGTCTTTAGAAAAAAAAAAATCTAGATTCGTCGGTACGATTTCAAACTATATCATACTTACATGCCCTCCATAGTAGGTTGTGATCCAATGTGGACGAGGGACAATGCCATACTTGTATTTGCACTTCTTGATATACTTCGTCAAATTAAACGTTTCGCGAGGGAACATTGAATCTCTACTAGTCCCGAAAACCATTGGCATCACCATTTCGCTGCATGTCTATAAAACCACAAGTAATAAAAGGGATAAGGAAACCAATAACCTATTGACTGCGTCATTTTTTAAATAATAGACACAATTAATCTATTGCAAATATGGTAGTAGAAATAATTGAGTTGATTGGAGTTAGTAATTGAGTGGATTGAGTTGGAGATTATAAGGGGATCCTAACCCAATGAAAATGACTGCTAAAAAGTTGAAAGAAACGTGCAAGAAACCCCTCAAATGCGCGATTTATAAAAATCACGCCACAATGGCACGTTAACTTTATAAGATGGTGGGCGGTACCTCAACAAAGTGAACTGCCACACACATGTCCTTTGATGAAGTTAAAATACGAATATTTTCAACGAAAAAATGTGTCTTTCACATTGTAAACAATTAAGTTACAACGTACAATTCTTAAACTCTATTAGTGTTCAAATTGGGGATGTAATGAGATATCTGGGCATCCTTCAATTCACATGTCAAATAATATGTAAAAGATAAAATTCTTGGCACCCATACTGCAGAATAATGAACATAAAACTAAACTAGCTAACTCTCATCCTTTCCGATAAAAGAAGTATTAGAGGTAGGACTTTCAAAGCAACTGATAAGAGAACGCCAAGATTGCCCCCAAGAAGATGAGGAAATAATGTCATGAACTATGCTATGGGACTATTATATATAGGCGAGGTTTGACTAATATAAAATAGTATGGGCAGAGTGTTAGAACACTCCATTGGAGTGCCAATAATTTAAACCTATATCGACATATACAATGAAGTAAGAGGGTGAAATAAGTGGTGGCTGGTGGGGCATAAAAAAATAAAAAATAAAAACAGAGGAAAGAAATATTTGAGAGTATCACCAACAAATCATAGTGTGTGCCTGGTGCAGGATCAAGTGTTAAAACACCACCAAATGCTAGTGATTTTGAAGTTACGTTAAGCACTAAGACAATTATATTGATGTTGGTGTTGGATATTATCTATGTCCAACTTTGATTACTTTGCTTAATTGGTCATCTAATAACGGTCCAAGTGCTTTGATGAGAAAAAGTTATTACAGAGCCTTATTGAAGATAAAGATAAAGGCTAGAATGGAAGTTTGCAGTGACAGATTGATTGGAGAATAACTCTTAGTTTACTCAACGTATGGGAGTCATTTCAGATGGAAGAGTTAGATGAATGTCCAAACTTTACAATAACTACTCATACATTATGAGGAGTTAAGTGAAGAGAAAGTTATGCTCCTAGAAATCAAGACTGTCCAGTTACAAGTGCATTTTGCAAAGGTCCATTGGATATAACTTTAGACATTCCAGTTACAACGTTGTGTTGAATGATGGTTTAGTTTATTTGCATTTTCAACGTATTAGAGAGAGTAAAAGGATTCATAAGTACTATTGATTCCCAGGGCCGGCTATTACCCCGTGCAGCCTGTGCTGTGGCACAGGGCCTCCATTTTCAGAGGGCTCAATAATTTGCCTTTCACAAATATATAATAAACGTGCTTATAGAGATCATTATTCTGATCTCAGCACAGTGGTAGTCTTCACAGCACAGCTTTCACATTGTTGTCCCGTTGGCCCGCGTTCGAATCCCTTGGGCTGTTTTATGGTAAATTATTTTACTTTTTTTTGGCACTTTCTCAGTTTTGTCATTCTAATCATTTATATTTTTATGATAAAAAATAATTGATTGATAACCATGATTTATCCTTTTCTTTTTAACGTTTAATCAAATTAATAAATGAATTATTTAAATATATACTAATAAAAGTTAGGGCTTTCAATTAGAGTTTCGCACAGGGCCCCCGAAATCTCCAAGACGGCCTTGTTGATTGCATGAAGTTATTTTCTTAATTATGCATTTATTTATGCTTTAAAGATTAATTTTAAAGTACTGTAAGTCTTAACATCTTTCCCTAAGAGCTAGTCTATATAAGCAGTTGGTATACTACTTTACTATATACCCGGGGGTAGTACCCCCGGCTGATGTCATGCTGACATCACCTCAATATTAAAAAAAAAAACTAATAAAATAAAGTAGTTTTGGAAAATATCCAAAATAAAAAAAATAAAAACTGATTTCTCACTAAACGTTTGTTATATTTTTCTAAATTTTTTTTTTTTTTTACCCTAATATCTAGCTTCTCTCCTAATTATACGTAACTATCAATTCAAATCATATCAGAAAAAACATTCTTAAAAAGTTTACGCAGGGTTCTTCCAATTCACCAACATTGATAAAGGTATGATGATTTTCACTTAGTCTGGTACCAA